>JANIJG010002625.1:211079-223623 GCA_024611175.1 Megaceryle torquata
TTTTTAAACCATAGGGCCATTGAAGTAAAGTCAAAAATTTAATTCATTTCAATATGGTCAAATTGCCATATTGGTGTCAACAGCTTAAGGATCAGTGCAGAGTGAGCTGTGTGCTTTGTAACACAGGGAAAACTCAGAAATATAGGTTCTCTATTTTTTCTGGGTTTTTTTTAACAGTTAAATGATTTTTACCTACCTAATATTCTACACTCATTATTTTTATCCTTCATTGGCTCAATGCATGCCCATGCTTTTTACGTTTTCTGTGTCTTCCCTGGCTGGTTGAAAGTATTCTCTCATACCTTTAGTGACACGGAGCTGGAGGATTTGGGGAGAGGGTCAGAAGACAAACCCTGAAAGGAAGAGCTGTACATACCTGCTGTGGACAGACAGGTGGAAGTGAGGACTATAGGGTTGAGAAGGAGAGCTTTGACTCCACCGCCTGCAGTTCCTAGTCCAACATTTTCCAGTGACACCACTCAACCCACTTCCACTCATCCTAACCCCAGCCTGCAAGGCTCCACACGTGCTCCCCCAGCCCCCGGTGCTCTACTGTATGGCTGTGTGCACCCGCACAGTCATGCAGATGAACCAGTTCCTTAATATTGCTCTACGCAAACAGCTGCACAGACAGCTGCATGGCCACGGAGGAGGCAGTGGGGCAGGTCAGCGTGGGATGGAGGCCCAGACCACCAGCAGAAAAGCATATCCTTGTTTGGGAGGCAGGGTGGTTGATGCAATGTGCAGCTAAAGGTGAAGTAGGTAGGGCAAAACAGTGTGAAAGAAGGGATAACATCTAACATGCTGCAGACATGGTTTGTCAGAAAATGCCAGTTCTGGGGAATATCACACATAACTGTGTTGAAGCTGCACAGTTAATACTAACTGAGCTCTTGGGCCTTACTGGCTTCACAACATCATAGAACCATGGGGGTTGGAAGAGACCATCCTAACCCCCTGCTCCAGCAGGGTCACCTAGAGCAGGTTGACCAAAGTCATGTCCAGGTGGGATCTGAAAGTCTCCAGAGAGGGAGACTTCCTTCCTCCTAACAAATCTTGCACGTTTGGTGTTTCTTCTTAAGCACAGTTGACACTGAATAAAATTTTTTTTCCATCATGCTCTTTTTTGGAGAAGAGGCTAGAATAATGTTGGAAATGCAGCATGGAAACAGGTCTTTTCTGTCAAGTGATAACAAGAAGCTGCTGGGACATAACTGTTGGCCTCACTATCAGAAGAAAAACAGTTACAGAAAGACCCTAGCCATTCATTTTTTTCTGTGTTATTCACAGTATATCTACAAAATTCACCTTCATTGGACTGCTTTAGACAGATCTGCTTTGGTTATCCGATGTGTACTGACCCTTCTCTCTTGGTTTTTCCATTGGATTTGTTGTGTACCTCATCATGGCATGATGTTAGCTGCTCATCCCACCAACTCTGGCTGATCTATTTTACAGTTTTTCCCAAAACAATGCATTAGCTCAATAAGATGGTGGTCTTACACAGTCTTAGATTATTCAAAGTGTATACCCCCACTCATGTAACCAAGACAGGGATCCTCCCTTGTTCATCATGTACCACTGAACACCACCAAAGACTGCTTCATGGAGAGGTCTCATTTCCCAACAGCTTTCCAGGGAAAAGAAAAAAAAAAAAAAAAATCGTTAAGATCCATGGAATTTGGTTTGGTTTTCTACAGAGGGAAAATAGGACCTGTACAGCATGGATGGCCCATAGGAGCAACCACAGCTCCAGGGACACAGCACTGGCTTCAGAGGGACTCTGGAGGAAGATTATTCTTTCTCCCCTTTTGCTGCAGAGCAGATAGAGGAGCAAACAGCCTGTGATGGTGGATTTGCCCCAGCATCTAACTCCTCTGTGATTGACAGTGATAGCACACGTACTTTGAAAGCTCTAATGTTGATGATTAAGCCTTAATAAAAGCAAATAAGGTGGTGTCTGTGTGTACCCCAGTCAGCCAAGCAGATATCTACCTGGCATCTTGTAAATTAATCTGGGTGTTTATGCTGTAGATCATGATGAACATGTTGCTATAGCAACCTACATTTCTTCCATTTTTTTGCTGCTAATTATCCTAACATCACCACCAGCTACTAAATCTTTGAATTCCTAATGAATGCGTGTGGAAGGCAATTTCTTGATATATCTCTCTTACTATATCAGCAGGATGAGATAATTAAAGATTAATGGATATTGATTATTTAGGGTTTATTGGAGCCTGTCATTCTAATACACGTGCTTGTGCACCCAGAGGATCAGCCTGATTGTGCTTGGCTCGTTCTGTCAATTGGCTCCAACCTGTGCTAGGAGAGAGCACTTTCTGTCAGATGCTCAGTGCACTGGTCCCACAGACTTCAAGCCTTTGCAGGCTTGGGATTCAGGTCCTTGAATTCATCTCTCCTCACTGCCAGCACTGTCACAACACCTATGAGCACCACTTGCTTTCCTGTTAGGTTTGGGGGTTTTTTTGTTTTCTTGTTTGTTTGGGGTTTATTTGTGGGTGTACTGATTTCGGGGTTTTTTGTTTTGCTTTTTGCTTAGCTACAATAGAGAAGTGAAATACTTTAATAGTCCTGGAAGGGGAGTGTTCTCAGTCATTGCAAATCCGGGGAAGGATTTTTTTTACAAGGGCTTGTAGTGATAGGACAAGGGTTAACAGCTTCAAACTGAAAGAGGGGAGATTTAGATTAGAAATTACGAAGTTCTTTGCTCTCATGGTGGTGAGACACTGGAACAGATTTCCCAGGGAAGTAGTGGATGCTCCATCACTGGATCTGTTCAAGACCAGGTTGGATGGGGCTTTGAGCAACATCATCTAGTGGCAGGTGTCCCTGCCCATGGCAGGACCAAAGCTCCTCATGATGAGTCTTTAGGATGTGAGTCATCATCTGACCCTGACTGAGCCTCCTTTCCTCTGGAAATCCAGTGTTGCTTTGTGCACTGTCATCTGTGCCTAATATAGACCATATATTTCAGAGCTGCTAAAATTATTTAGGGAAGAGAGAAAACACAAGGGGTCTGAGCAACCTGATCTAGCTGAAGATGTCCCTGCTTACTGCAAGGGGGTTGGACTAGATGACCTCTAGAGGTCCCTTCCATCCCAAACCATTTGATGATTCTATGATGATTCTCTGCCAATTGAAACTGGAAAATGCACATAGAAATATGTCAACCTCTATCTTGTCCCAAGAACACAGTAAAGGAAGAAAATATTGGCTTGGGGTTTTTTTATAAATTTTTTTTTTTCACCTTTGAATCTGATTTTTTTAATACTGGTTATTCTATAGTCTTTACTTGTTTTTGTACTTTAAAGCAAGCTGAGATACAGCTATGAAAAATGTTCCTTAGAAGTCTTTGCATAAAGAATCCAACTGATTGGAGGAATAATACGAAAAAAGTGATGGCAACCAGGAAGCTATAAATGTATCAGTCTCTGGGTTTATGGCTTTTTCCTGTGTTTACATCATAATTAAAGCTATGCTATGTGTTGGTTTTATTCTGTGGTTAACCTCTCTGTTTGGCTTCTATGCATATACGTGAAGGCCCAGATTTTGATTCTTACTCCGTTTTTTTAATTGGCGTAAGTTGAGAGTAATTCTACTGAGGGGACTGAGATTTAGAACAGAATCCCAATAAGTAATTCTATATATTAAAAAGTTTTACAATTTCTATAAAGTAGTGGTAAAAGAAAAATATTTCTGGAAAAGAGTGTTGATGAGAATTACTTACTAGATGAAATCTTGAATAACAGTTTCAAAAAAAGTGAAGTTAGAATGTTGTATTATAAGCTTCTTTGAATGGTATTTTAATAATATTTTAATAAATGCTATCAGTCCTTTAATTAGTGTATGTAGCAGTGCAAGCTGGACTACACTGGTGTTTAGGATATATATTATGCCCACCTAATATAATTGCTTTCTTACATTCTTATATTTGAGTAAACAATAAAACAATTGGGCAGCTTTTCACATTTGTCAAGGTAGCAGCAGAGAAACCTTTTGTTCCATTTTTATGGGGTGGATCCTGAAAGCTGGCAGCACAGCAGTGATTCATGCCACAATCATGGCTTAAACATCCTTCCTGCAGAATAAACTGATGAAATCTGGTGTTCCTCCTGGATTTTCTTCATATGGAGATTTAATACATTGTGGAACACAGGTCAGAACAAAGGAAAAAGCCCAGTTTCTCAAAGTGAATGAAACAAGTTAGAGTCAATATTTACAGTAGATTTCAGGGTTTTTTTCTCCATGTACAAGAAAGTTCTCTCTCACATATTTATTATTTTGCTTAACAGACATATTAGAGAAACATTGTGAAGCTACATAAAGTGAATTTTAGCCTTATAAGGATGTTACCAAGTCATCAACTGAGTGCCCTCAGCTTAAAAAAAAAAAAAAAAAATCAGGAAAATCAAATTGCATTCACTGAAAAGCTATATAGAACCTGAGTGTTAATTTTGATCTGAGCTAAATTTATTTCAAACCTGGAACAAGTTAGTTTTGAGTGGAAATGATGTCTGTCTCTGCTTTTGCATACCTTCCGCCATAAACCAAGAAAAGAGTGTTCCAGCTGAGTTTTGCTTTGAGTTTCTTAGTTCATATGAAACTCAAAATGAAACTCATGATTGTGTGAACCGAAACTGGAAAAAAATGCACACAGCTTTAGACAGTATGTTGCTTGCAGAGCAACTGTGTCATCATAAATGTTAAGGGCAATGCTTCATTTTTCCTTGCATCCATACAGCAAAGAAGAGGGGAAAAATATTCTGATCCCTTTATATTTTTGATAGGCTCCTGTGCAAAAATTAAGTAGGATTCCATTAACCTCCTAAGTGTAAGCTCTGGACACCTTGTAAATACATCTGTGGGGTTTATGCATAAGGGAAACAACGCTGCCATGCTGTGAAGCTAACAGTTTCACAAGCGTGGAAGTGATATGCTACTTAAAAGTGCAAGCCTGTTTTCCTCACACACACTTCAAAGTGCATATAGAAACAATTTGTCTGATATAATTTTTAGTGGACATGTGAAAATGATGAGAGAGAATGAATGTTTTTAATAATAATTCCTCTTGCCACTCCATCCACCTCCACAGACCTCCTTAATTCCTCTCACTTGTTAAGGCTCTAGCTATTACTCCTCCCACTGATTTCCTGTTTTATTGTCATTCATGTTATAATAGCCCTAAGAAGCCTGCAAAGGTTTGCATTTGGCTAAATCATACATCAAATAAAATCCTGTCTGCCTTTAATAGTGGTGAAGCATAAGGTGAAGGGCATGCAGAAGAGAAGGGAAAGGCATTGCCCAAGGCTGTTAAAGCCAGAGTTCCTCAGAGACAGTCTGCCTCTTCAAGTCTTTGCAGAGCTGAGATGTCTCCAGTAAGTGAAGTATCTCTCGCTGCCCTCCCAGATGCTTGTCTTCTCTTGAGCCTGGTGCTGGACATCAGGTAATTTTGTTTGCCAGAAAACATGCCAAATAAAGCAGATCCACCACTAGGGGGGCAGGGAGGGGGAAGGAAAAAAAAAGAGAATAAAAGGAAAAATTCAGGAGGAATAATAATTAAAAAAATAATTAAAAAAAAAAAAAAAAGGAAAAATAAGGGAAAAAAAGAAAAAAAAAGAGAAAACAAAGGCCTGTTCTAATCATGTTATTTATAGGTTCAAGACTTTATGATGATTTTAATTGAAGAAACATTTTAAACATTTATCCAGGCTTTCAAAAGCATGTATTAGTCATTGACTTATATATTCTTCTACATGTGCTCAATATTTAGGCAATTTACTATTTTTATCTTAATTAAGATAGATCTTCTCAGCCAGCAACAAGCTAAGTCATCTGTACTGTCATAGCAGTCAAGCCGCCGCGGCGCTGAATTTTGAGATGTGTCTGCCTCAGTGGGAGGGTTCCTAGAAGAAACATTCATTTCTGCACCACTGTCATTTAGAAACAAATGTATGTAAACCGGCCTTGCAATGAAAGGCTGAAGAACCTGTGTCTGGTCAGCTTAACAAACTGAAGGTTAGGGACCAAACTCCATAGAAAAAAGGATGTCAAGAAGGGCAGTCAAAACCCCTATCACTCAAAGCTGTTCAGGGTTGAAGATGGGATTTTTTTTTCACAGCTATTTAACCATAGGTGCAACAAATGAAATGTTTACTGTCCTGTGATGTTTCTGAATTGAAATGAATATATTTTGAAAGATAATCACCAAGTCTTTTGTATGTTTTGGCTATGGATTCTGTGGTGACACTCTAGGCAGATTTGGTCATCATGGTGGTCCTCTCTAGGTGAAATCTCTATACAGCCATTTTTTATTTCCAGTATCAGGTAATGTGTCTGCTTAATATGCAAATACTCTGAAACATAAAGAAGTGGTCTGCGCTCCATCTGAAACATTTACATATTTTACATATAATCTGGATAATACAATATGGACAAACAAATCTGACAGCTCTTCTTTCAAGATCATTTTTGGGTCTCTGTTGATGAAACAGGAAGGTTAAATTACGCATATCCATATATTATCTGTTCATGGTAAGATAAAATCAGCAGCCTAACAAAAGTTATACATTTTATCTTTTTTTTTTTTTTTCTTTTAATTCACTATAACATCTCCATGGACTGTTGCAGCAGAGCATAAACCACTGGTATATCCAAATTTTTTACCTGGCTCTGGCAAACAAATTTCACAAGTGTTAGAAATCCCACTGTAAAAGCCTTGAGATTAATCAGAACTGGTGGAGTTTGACAGGAATTTTCATGTAGTTGCTAACATTTCTGAACTTGTGCAGATCACACCATTATAAAAAAAAAAAATCAGTTTGGGCTACTTTGCTTGTTCTCCTCTTATTCTTACAGAAACAAATAAATAGGGAAAGAAAAGAGTAGAAAGAAATGAAAGAGAAAAGGTTTCCTGTATATCAAAATAAATATTGTGGGAAAAAAAATTTACTGGGATATACTAAAGAAACAAATTTTTATTGCATTCAGAGAAGTTTTATTACTCTGTTCTCTTATTCATTAATAGTACAGAGTCCACTAGGAAAAGTTCACTGAGATAAACCATATAAATCCATATATCTTCTTTTAATTCTCCTTCTTCTATCATGTAATATACAGAGAAGGCCACAATGTCCTGTGGTTAATGACATCTCAGAAAGTACAGGAGGCATTTCCAGGATTAGACCATTCACTTTTCTAGTCCATCTGCAGTCCTGAAGCACATGGCAGACAAGAAACCTGCACAGAACCCTGCAGAATCTCCATTTCCCCTCTTTAAAACTCCAGTCATCCAGTGACATCTGTGACTTCCTTCAACCTTGATTTGCACCCTATGTTTAGTCACACCCCTTGCCATCCAAAAGGAAGATCATGCACATAGATGGATACAATATATATAATTATGTGTGTATATATATATACAAACACACATGCACATACACACACGCACACATATACATTTATATATAGAGATAGATAATTTATCTTCAGTGATAACAAGTATAACAGTTTTTATTTTTTCCTACTGTTGCTCACAAAGAAGACTACAGGGAAAAGCAGCCCTGAAATTGCCAGAACATAAGTTAAACAACACTGTTTTGTTATAAAAATACGAATTGTTTACAGCAATTTGTAATACACAGCTATGTTTTAAGTGGGCAAATCCTAACGTTGCCTACTTGAATTCTAGCAGCTAAGTATAATTCAGCACTGCTTTAATTTTCTATTATATTCATGCTAAGTGATTTTCATGCACATCAGATTCAGTATGCAGCCTGAAGTAGCACTGGATAGAGAAAACTAAAATCCTTCTAGCTGGTACTGAGAGATAAAGAAACTGAGGTTTTTTTAATATTAGAAGTAGATTTGTGGTAAAATTAGATGATGGACTAATCCCTTCATAGAAAGAGCTCTTTCCTCTACCGTCCTTGCATATGTTCATTTAAAGTGTTGTCTCCTCAACTTCTCGGTCTCAGTCTAACCAAAATTTGATGAACTGCAGGAAATATCATTGAATTGGGTATTGACAGGGAATACTCAAACATCTGTATCACACAGATTGGACTATATCCAGGCCCAATTTTGTGGTATTATAGCAGATGTTACTATTGGAGTATGTAAAGTAATTCTTGAGCTTTCCATGCAAGCTAAGGAAGCCACACTGTTCTGGACATTGCATCATAACAAAGAGTTGGAAGAAATCACGATAGTGAAAAGCACAAATGTAAGGGCTGCACCATTTTGCTGTTGGGATAAACACGATCCCTGGTGGTAAAAGTCTCATCTCACTGAAATCAGAGGAATTAACTATTTACCCCATCAGGGCATTTCATTGGGATAAAAAAAAATGAAACATCTGCTTATGAATGAGTTGATTTCCTATGTAGGCACTAGGCTTTCATCAGTGGCTGGGTACTAAAAAAGTGCAACACAAAGAGTTTTTTCCCCAGACTGCCTTACCAATCAACAAAATTAGATGAGGCTTCACTGTGAGGAACGTTCAGTGATAACACTGCTGGCTTCCAAAAGCATTTTTACTTTCTGTCCTTCTTAGGGACCAAGCCTAGGAGACCATAGACTGGTTTATTTTCGGTGTGATCTGTGGGAATGTCATCAACTCGTGATGCCACAGAGGTCACAGAAATCACCAGAGCAATAGCACCAATAACGGGTGTTATTGTGATTATAAAGGTATTGAAACTTTCTGTTGACCCCAACATGAGTGCAGAAAAGGTATATTGCCACACTGTTCTGATCAAGAGAGTCTTGAACTTCTCAGCTATGATAAAATCAAAGCCGCTGCATGCACAGAAATGACATCTCCTTTTTTTTTTTTTTTTTTTTTTTTTTTTTTTTGTATGAATCTAACTGAAAAAACATTTTTCTAGAGGGGCTTTATTATCTTTTTTTGTATTTTTTTATGTATGAATCTAACTGAAAAAACATTTTTCCAGAGAGGCTATACTATCATTTTCTGAATTTTTATTACAGGAGTTCTGTACCTATCGTTTTCATATGCTTCCTTAACCAGCAAATGATGTGGTAAAATTGTGGGTAGTGGCAGCATGAAGAACAGAACCATTTTAATTTGTCCCATCTGGCATATTAACATTAATAAAAGATGTTTAAAAAGAAATGCCTTGAAAGGCTTTCACCTACTGATTTAACAAGATAATAAGGAAAGCTTGCAATCTGCCACTAAATATAACTGATAAGAATAAGAGTGAGTTTAAAACGATGATAACAGAGATTAACCTCTGAAACACTGATATAAAAAGGAAAAAAAAACCCTGCTGATTGCAACATATGAACATTAAAACTGGCAAACAAAGTGTCTATTATTTTTGGCTAATAGGGTACATCCGAGCACAGACTATCTCCAATTTAACAAACATTGTGAACTATCGAGGGACTTTACACCAATCAGGTCAATGCAGAGATGGAGCATTCCTAACCCTATAATTGCCCACCAAGGGTACCCCATGCTGGGGAATTAACTGCTCTTTGATTGTTCCATTAAAATTTAACCAATGAATCGTCCTATTTTCAGGCTGCTCTAAGGGGGAAAGCAACTTTTTTAATTTGTCTAAAATAATTATACCATTACTTATTTTGGTTATTTGTTCTCCAGTATTTGAATGCCCTGAGTGGTTTGTCAGAGGCGGAGAGGATTGGCCGTGGAGATTGGTACTGATAATTCCCTCTACTGCCCTGCTTAGTCCCAAATTTCAGTTGTTTGTGCCCAAATTTAAATTCAGTGAAGTAAAATGAATACTCAGGATTTTTACTAGTGTAGTAGCGAATTCTGTGGTATCTCTGCAACCCCCAGCAACTTATTCTGATGCTGAAAATGGGCTTATTCTTCTATCTCCCCATTGCCTGCCTCAGACCACCTTTTCATCCCTGCATCGGTCTATTTCCCACAGCAAAGGGATATTATTTCCTTTCATTGTTCACAACGAGATTCATATCTAAGCCAGCAAGAAGGTGCACACTCAATTTTTGTTCCTGGGAAAACAACAGTTGGTATACAGTATGTCTGGTACTTCAAGAGTGAGATTCACCTTCTGTGTTCCCTGCTGGGATGAAAGAAAGTGGTAGTATCCAAGTACAACTTTTGGGGTCATACAGGTCTGCAATAAACCAGCATTAAGCTTTATTGGCCAGGTTTATATACCACATTCACCTCTTAGGCATTACTTAAAAGTAGTCATAACACAGGCAAACAACTATTTTAATTCATGTGAAAGTGAGAGGCAAGTTTCTGAGCCAGACCCAAGTGAATGTCACAGCAGAGCTCGGCCGGCGAAGCGACAGCCTGCTGTCCACACTGCCCTTTTTGCTCCAGACTTCATCCTCTCTTCAGCAGATGCTGCCCGTCTCGCCAAGCAGCTCTGTGCAGTTTTGACGTGCAGAAATGGGCACATGGATATGAGTGATCTGCGTGTCTTGCCAAACCCCACGATGCCCTAGAAGGAAACTAGGGATCAAGATGCCAGAGAAGATCTTGTGAAAAATACCTGAAATTGTTGTACATGTCAAAATATTGTAAAATATAATAATTTCCATTAGATATATAAATAGAACAGCAAGGAAAGAATGACAATGGATGTAACATAGCTGTGACAAAGAGACAGTGAGAAGTAATAGCATGTATCACTGTTTACAGAAATAAAGGGTTTTATTTAGCGTATCTATTTTCAACCGGTTAGACAGTGTATGTATTCCAATGTGTTCATGTCTCCAAATTGGGGATCAGATTACAGAATATGACAGATGATGGATTAGGGAGATGCGACAATCACAAGACAAAAGTTTATTAAAAGGTTAAGAGCTCCTAAAACCAGACCCAGTCTAGACAAATTATGATGATGATTTTAAGAACTCTTTCCTTCTGTTTTATCCCTGACAGCAAATTTCAAACCGTGATGTAGTTGGGTAGAAAATCTGACAAATGGTTTATGTCAAAGGAGAATTCCTAAAATCAAGCAATGTTCTTAATTGCTGTGGTGGCTCAGTTGCTTTTGAAGACACCTTACAGGTAGGGAATGTTAAAACCGCACTTCTTTGGGAAGTATTTCAGGACCACATTTCTTTCATCAGTTTCTGGGATATTCGCTTTTTTTAGGAGGGGGCTTCCTTTTCTTCTGCAGTCAGATGTTTAAATGTGGGCCTTGGATGCCTTTTCTCTCACCACGCCAAATGTCTTAGTTCATTGCTACCAGTGGTAACATCATCACGTGTTTTGCTTTACAGCAGATGTTACTATCTTCCTGTATTTTTAGCACTCGGATGTCTAAACTTGTCTAAGCCTGGTTAAACTATGTGATGGCAGAACTTAAGCAGCCACCAGCGTTTTGATCGTACTAATGTTCCCACCACCGCCGCCACCAGAGTAGATTTACTGAAGTTAATTTGTTTGACAAGTCCAATGAATTAGTGAAGCAATTTGTCATATAGTGTCATATTCCTTCTCTGCGTATTTGTACCTTGCATAACAAAATGGGAACGTGGTCCAGTTCTAGGGCTCCATCACCCACCCCCTCCTCCTCCTCAGTATCGCCAGCACTACCCAACACCGTCATTCAAAAAGGTAAACACATTTTATTTCATAACATATTCCAATATGTTCAAAATGTATTTTGACATGTTCTTCTTCCCTAGCTATGCCTATTTTCTAAACACCCTGGCACATTGTCAACACTGCTGATTCACTGTGGTCTTTCTTTGATTGCTGTGATATCAATTAAAATTGGAAAGATGTCACAAAGAACTGTTGGGGAGGGGAAGGAATTGCATTTATGTCCTACAACACAAATGTATGTGCACATCTGATTATTCACAGGATTACAAATTCATAACATAAATTTAACCAAGGCGTACATACTGACAGTTTTGTAACTGACAACCAAACCCTTAAAAATGCTGCAGAGATTTGACTCCGTTACATAAATGAGCATAGGTGAATAATCAAATACTGACATACTGATCTGCCAATTTCTTTTTTTCTTTCATACAAGCCTTTTTTTTTTTTTTTTTTTTTTTTTGTTAAAGAAACGGGAAATGTATGACTAGAACACACGTTGCAATTGTCACCAATAAAATAAAACAAATGCTCACTTAAAGCACATTAGAGACCTGCCTCTGCGACTGGAAATGGACTTCACATGGAAATGGGGTGAACAAAGAATTCATGACTATCCAAATTTATAACAGGATATGCAAGAGGTTTTTTAGATATCATCTAGGTTTTCTGTTCATCCAAGCTTCTCTAGAGCCAATGAAGTTGAAGGAGTTACACGTATTACAGGCATCTTACACTGCAGCCTGCAGTGCTCCTGTCTCTCATAGAAACATCTTGCCACATTAGTCTGATAATAGCAGCACAACATAAAGTTTTCCATCATACATCAGGACCACTGATAGAGTGAGTGGGTGTTAACTCAAAGGGTTTGTTACATGTTTCAACATCTAAGAACCTGAAAGTAAATGGAAGTTTTAACGTTTGCAAGCCTGCTGACAA
>JANIJG010002625.1:223670-235596 GCA_024611175.1 Megaceryle torquata
TTTACATAGCCTTTCTCTTTTTTTTTTTTCCTCAAAAACTTCATTTATTTCAAACACCATTCATGTTTAGCATATGATCCTACTGAAGTGCAGATAGGACAAGATATACTGAGAACATCATGGTGGATTTGGAGTTGCAGACTTGGAGTAGGTGAACCTGCAATGAAGGCAATCAACATTTACACAGAAAACTCAGGCTGAACATGAACTGAGCTTGGTGGACAGGAGCGTGTTCCTCCAGACCTTGGAGGCTATTGGTTTTTTAGCCTGTGCTTAGCAATATTGATACTATCACACAGCATTTGATCAGTACATGTTCACAGCTTGCAAGAAAAAAAAAATAGAACATATGCTTAGAGGAAGAGTTTGTAATGCAGTTATCCTCAGAGCACACTGAGACCTGAACATGCCTAAATTAGCTTGAGGAACTGGACCTGATGCCTAGCACATAATCCTTTATCATGGTCCAAGCTCACAGCATTTAAAATTAATAGCTATTCCTTATGGGCTGAGATAAGGTCCACACAACCAGTTGGTTGGCTATTAATGTTCAACACCATATACTCAGTCTTATGGGAAGGTAAAAGATGTAAAAATGATATATATATATATATATATATCACTGCTGTTGTTGGCTTCTCTGAATACATACAAAAATTGCTAAGTCTTCAATATTCTCCAGTAACAGTGAAAATATAAAAACTTGCAAATGAAAATGCTTGTTTGAAGGTAGGAGAATTGAGTTCCAATGTAATAATCTTCATCTTACTTCATGAAATAAACTTGAAAATGGAGGACGAAAAAGAGCTCCTCAGAGAACAAACCTTATTTCACCACAATTTTGCAGCATTTTATTTTAGTATAAGATGCTACAAAATAGGCTTGATCAACCCATCGTTGTCGTGTGTCGTCCCCGCCCCCCCCCCCCCAAAGGTTCTACTTTAAGACCTCCATATGCTCAATTTTAATAATTTGCTTCCAAAACCCAGGAATGATTCCAAATGTGAGTTATGGAAATATTATGCTTTATATTAAAAAAGAGAAATGCAAAGCCCAGGTACCAAATCTTTGAAATACATGGCATGGAAAAAAAAAAATTTTTAATCGTATTCACAGATTCCATCCATTTTCCTCTGGAAACAGAAACCACTCATTGCTGCAAATACTATGGGGACTTTTCCTCCTATTGCAGTGTGGTTTTGTGAGCTGCCTCGGTAACTTGGCATTACAAACCATGACTTGCCGTGTAACTGACACTCAGGTTCCTCCTGGAGAGGAGTCTTTGCAGAGGTGGGCTGGACAGTTCGGACCTTTCGTGCTGGGAAAAAAGGCAAGCGTTTTTGCAAAAGTCATCTTTATGTTAGAGAACCAGAGGGATTCTTATGAAGAAGGATGTTTTGGTTTGGTTTTGTGTTAAGACTAAGTACTACACCATTGGATAGGACTGCAGAGGAAGACTCACTGGGATCACCCGTTTAAACAGAGAAAAAAAAGGGTTCATTAACTTTGAGTACACTGCTTAGTGAAATGTTCCACCTACTAATTTGCCAGAGCATATTGACATACAGCTCCAGACTCTAGACACAAAGTACAGAAGAAATGCTCTTCTCTCTGTGGCCAAAGGAAGGGGATCCACTAAGCACAGCATTATCTTGCACAGCCCAACAACATTGCTGAGATCTTACAGGAGCCCCACAACTGAGGTTTCTAGGATCAGGACTGGGTGTTTCTTAACAGTCCGCCTCCAGCTGCAGAAACAGTTTCCTCTGTGTGGTGTAAAACACCTGTATTTTAGCCAGCTTCACTCACTATCAGCAAATCTGAGTGAGTGAGTGAAAGTTTTTTGAATTATTCCTTTGCAGGACCAACTTGTCCTGTCACGATGCTCCCCAATGCATGTAGGCAGAAATTAGGAGACCACAGGCTGCATCTTGTGCTGTGTTACAGTACACAGTCACTGGCATCCCTGCCAAAGTGTGTCATTCACCTAAAAAAGTGAAGTCTTCCCCTTCTTGCATCGTTTGATGCTTACAGGAAAGGAGCTAAGCCAAAATTACATGAGGATTTTCAAACAAGTAAAGTCTCTGCCAGTATTTGATAGCATGAGCAGGAAGGTTTGTAAGTCAAAAAGTGCTCTAGAAATCAATTTTGAAGGTCTGGACAAGCTGGAATAGCCATCTCCCAAAGATGTCAATGGGAGGAATATCAAGCTGATGCTGGTCATTATGGCAATGATGACAGAAACGACTGGAAGCTGGAAGGCACCATCCAGAGCTTGTTGAAATTAGTGAAAACATTTCTAAAGACTTTAATAGGCTTTGGCTCAGTCCTGGAGAGAGCGAATGGGGAAAAGGGAGTTGTTTCCGAGTGGAGTCAGAATAAGGGAGTGTAGCTGGAGTGAACACATATGTTCCTACCATATGGGTGGAGAGCTCTGGGATTTCTGCCATATTGGTCCTGAAGTCAAATACAATTTGTTTTTCTAGTTCGGATAAACTAGATCCTCAAGTGAAGAATATTTAACTTCAGATGAATGCTGAGCCTGGTGTCTTCAGAGACTGCTTTGTAAGCCCATGAGCCCACCTAGACTGTGAGAAAGAGAGCACATCCTAGGTTGACTCGGCTTGATCCATGGTTACACTTGAAAAGCTAAAGAAATCTCTACTGAAAATGTTGTACTCTTATTGCCTGTATTTATTATTTTTGAGGAGATCTGGCTTGATTAGTTTACTTTTCTTAGATGCAGAAGTCACTTTTTAGTCATTCTGTAGAAACTGTATTGTATATGAAACATTTGTAATGAAAGGGAGGGTTTAACAGGAAGCATTCTGGTATATGGACCAGCTCTATAGAAAAAATTGCAGTGCTACTTCGGTGAAGCACTACATTTATTTACTTAAAATAATGTTGGAACTGATGTCCAGATAACTTAGTTATATATGTTTCTCAGCATATCATCAAGTTGGTGCCCTTACAATAATTATTTTTCATTATTTCAGGGCCAAGCCCTGCATTCAATAATGTATTTTTGGCATTAGTAAAGACTAGCTAGGAACTTGCACTTTGACCAGTGGCTCATTCACCATGCATTTTGGGCCCATATAGTTAGAAATGGATTAATCATCAAAAAATTAAATTCAGTAAGCCAGAATTTTGATGCTTAAATATATCAGAACTCACAGAAAACACATTTCATTACTCTGAAATTTCTCCAGTACACATTTTTGTAATAACCAGCATAAGCTTTTCCTTGAAATTTTAAAAACTTCCTCTGTCTTTTCACATTAGGGGTACTATAAGGATCAGCCCATGTAATGCTATTTTCACAATTTTTATCATCCAGATACAAAGATATATGTAATTTTAAAAAACAATGGTGGTAAAGAAGTTACTTACACTTTTTTCAAAGCCGAAAATGTTGATTTGGTTAGTGAAAAGTCTCAAATGAGTCTTTAGCTGCCTAAGGACATTTATCTGTGTATAGGCAAGCAGAGGCTACTACTGCTTTAGGTTAAAAGAAGATGATGTACAGATTTGCTTAGATTAATTTAGACATAATTCAGATGGACCAGGGTGTTGTTTGAGAAAGTGATTAGCACAAAGATTACTAGCCGCAATTGCATTTGATTGACATGTGTTTCAGACTGCAATTAATTAACAATATGTTTCTCTTATGTCACTGAGAATTTTTACACACGACAGCGAACATAGAACTTTAATTCAAACAGCACCTCTGAGGTGGGATGACCCGAATAGTTTCCACCCAGAGGACTCTTGCATTTCTCTTCTGATCCCTGCCAGCTGGTCATGGAGCAGCAGCCACTTACTCCTCACTTGAGGAAGGGTGATAGGTAACAGCTATGGTATCAAGTGGGTGGGAGGGAGAGAAAAAAAAAAAACAAATGCATGAGCCATGCAGATAACTCTGGTGACACTAATAAGGAGGGCTGATAATGTGACACAGAGAAGAATAAACTAATGTCAGGGAACCTTGGTAAATATTTTTTTTCTAATAGCCATGATACAATGCATTTTCTCTTAGCAGGAATACGTGTTTTTCTGTTAAAGGTAGGGTCATCCAGAAAAGTTGAAGAAAAGCTTAGATCAGCACAAGACCTAGCTAGAGAGGATATTGCAGTGTTTTCTGAGTAAAGCATAGCACTGGTTTATAAATCAGCTCATGAAGCAGCTGATGGCTCTGTGGAGAAAGCTGGGTTGGAAACTCTCATTTTGAATTGCTACAATGTGCAGAAAACCCATCAAAACTGCACAGATATTCCAGATTCAGTGCAAACAACTCCATTGCTGCCATGGCAATCCCAGTGGACCACAAGAGCCGCAGGAGTGGTCTTCAAGGGAGCAGCTACAGGATGCAATCATGTCTCAAAATCAGGCTTCTTACCAAAAAAATATTTGAGGCATCCACAAAGCAACTCAAAGAATTGCATCACCTACAAAATAAATAAAATGTGGTGTTATCATGTATTTTTATGTCATTTTCTCCAAAATGTATGAACATGGGTAATACATTTGCCTTCCACAGGAATTTTTAAGACTTTCCATAGGATTCTTTTGCTTGGAGACTGAGGAGAGCTCTGTCTGGGACAAACTGGTGATTAATGGGCTTGCTATTGGGGCAGCCAGTCCCAGTTCCCGTACTTCAGTCGTTTAACGCTTCCCATTGTGAAAGAGCTCTCCTGAGAAGTTTGAGAAGTTTTAACACCTCTTTTGGAAACAAGCATTTGGAGTTTGGCAAGGAGAAAGCCTCTGGGCTGGAGAAGAGCCTTTGTCCCAGATATAAATATCTGAGATATAAATATCTGCTGTGGTTTGTCTTCCTCAAGAAAATTTGGGCAGCCTGTCAAACGAGTAACTGCACATGAATATGCTCATCAAAGTCCAGACCTCTACTGCCGCCAGAGCAGTAGCAGCAGGACTACGTGCTGCAGTGGAAAGGACAAGATACATCCTGGATGCTCTAGCTGGGGTGAGAAAGCAAACAGGTCCAGAGCTGCTCAGGCAGTAGCATGGACAGATAAGTATCTTTTAGTGGATGCTCTGTTAGAACACTTGGTTGCAGAGCAGACAGCACTTGAGTGCTCTGTATAGACACATCCCAGAAATCCATCTGGATTCAGCACTCACCTCCCTGTGCGGCTGCTACATTTCTGACTCTGGGGAAAGGAGAGAAACAATGATGAGTAAAGGGAAGAGGGAGAAAGAAAAGTGTCACCTGCATCATCAGCCTATGCACGTGAATGACAATACAGGCTTTGGTTGTACTATAATGTTATATTTTTCCACCAGACAGTTTCAGTGTTCACCGTGTATGAAACAGAATTAATGTGGCAGAGGGTCCTGTCAAACTGATGTCATTGAGTGTGTAAGGACACTTAGAGACATCTCACTGTCTTCCTGCAAAGGGCTCAGAAGTCCTTAACTGCCACTTGGTTGGTCATCAGAGCCAAGCAGGAGATACCTTCATTCAACATCATCTTAGCCAAGGCACAGCTCTCCTAGCAGCACAGCTCTCCTAATATTACACTGCAATATTAGTGTTGGATCTCAGCCCAAATCCTGATGTGGGATTTAACTCACTATTCTGGCCCACAGGCAAACAAGTAATCCTGGCAATACACTGTAAATGGGCTAAACAGACATAAATCTTGGAATTATTAACATGCATAGTATCCAAAACTGTCCTAAAAACACAAAGCGTATACTCCTCTCATATTAGCACTAAAGAATATTCATGAAAGGGGCATCTAGCCCATGAAAGCTGATATTTTATCCATATATATATTCTGGGGCTTTTTATGCTTCTGCTGTTCTGTTATGTAAACAGCTGGTAACCAACTGTAATTCAGATTTGAACCCGATAACTTAACTTCTCTTACCCATTAGATAAAAATAGCAAAATTGCTGGGCTGTGTTCTCTTAAATCAAAGAAAATAATGAAATTCACATATTTCTCCTCTTAACACAACCCTCTGGAAATGCCTTACATAACCGTGTAATGAAGATTACAACTGCATTGTCAAAAGGAGCCCAGTGCTAAAATTTGTTACAGAGACATTAGGGTAAGTGTTCCCAATTGTGAGCAGGTGGTACAAACACGAACCCTACTGAGATATAATGAGATGTGTATACATGGGAAGTTTAGGAACCTCCTGTGCATCTTTTTGAAAATGACATAAAACAACTTGCAATTAAACTCTATTTGATGCCAGATGAGAAACAAATGTTTGGGGGAAAGTAGTTTTTAATACAATAATAATTCACTTTACATGTGCATGCCAGCAGCTTTGCATGCTACTTCCCCAACCAGCAAGAAGCCTTACAATCATTCAGTGGGGGATGAGATCTTCCATTTCACATAACTTTAGAGGGATATTTCCTCTGAATTGTTACATTTGCACAATGGCAGCAACTCACTGTGCCAGGTCTGCCCTTATATTTCTGTGAGACCCCAGCCAGAGGAGCACTTCAGCACACATTTAACTTTAGGGACAGTGGTATTGCTCATTCAAGTAACAAAAGTGGTTCTGTTGAAGCCAGAGGCTGAACGAGCTTTGATGGGCTGAAGTCTGAAGGTGCAGGACGGGCCATTTTGACACTGGTGTTGTGAGTGAGGGACAATGGGGAGTGTCACTAGTGTTTCCTATAGAACTGTTTTTCTTCCCTTCCAAAAGAACTCAGACATATCTACAAGTATGATACACATCACAGAGACTCATCTCCGTTTTGCAGAGCACACATTTTTTTCTGATGCCTATGAGTGAAATTCCCTGCTCCAGTGGAAGGCACAATTTCTTGGACCCAATATGAATATACCCAGTGGGCTGCTGTGCTCCTTCCTGTACACTAGTTGCACATCCCGTCAGCGCTGAGTAGATGACAACGTTCATAAGGTGTAATTTAGTTCAGCACATACTCCTTCTACTGCTTTCCCAAGCTGTGAAGATGAATCTAAATAATATATAGAATCTGATTTTGCAAGTTTTTCTGGGACTAAAATAAGGTAACTGATGTCAAATACATATATGGGGTCAGTCTCCTGCACTGAGGAGTTACATGACCGCAGTAAAGAGCACATTTCATGGTGCAGTATTGCAGCCACTGCTTGTTTCTGCTAAAATTCTTGGAAATACTTATTTCTGTACCATAGTTTGTAACTAATTGGAAAAAGTGAAACAAAAAACTAGGCAGTCTGGTAGGTATGTTGACAAAGGATTAAGGATTAATATAGTGCTGAAAAGCACGCTTCACTAAGCCACTTTTTTCCCTTAATTCCCTGTAGATCTTTGTTATATTTTCATGCTTATAGACACTCCTAAATATCTGGAACTTTTCTTAACAGCGTGGAACACTGAAGGAAAAGAGATGAGAAGCTGGAAGAAGCTTCTGCAATGCATCATTTGACAGGAAGTCAAGTTATCAGAATGAAGCCGTATAGGTATCAATCTTACACCCATATATGGTGTATGTCCTAGTTACCATACAGATATGAAAGGGCCATTAGGGCCTCTTATCAGCTGTATATTGGTGTAATTAAAGGGTTTGATAGCATTAACCTGAACTGTGAAAGTCTCCAGACAATGCACTCTATCAGTCATCTGACCCTTGAGTTTAAACAGCTACAACAAGAAGACTTTCTCCTCTGCTTTCCAAAGGACACACCAAGCTGCTGAGTTCAATGGCCTTTTAAAGGAGAAGCCTTGATATTTATTTTTTTTCCCTTAAAAGCAAACTGTTCTATTTAATCTATGTTTCTACTTCAAGAAAAAGTAAAAGAATAAATAAAAGCATCTTCTCTTCCCCAATATATTGCTGTGTTTGATTAATAGCTAATGTAGGGTACTGTAGAATTTATGCTTTTTTTTCTTCATGTGTCATAGTAGCTGTACCACGGTTTTCATTTTAGCTCCTGTTGTTTTGTGGTCAAATGGCATGTGAGAAGTTAGTAACAGCATATATTTCTATGGTACTTTTTAGCTCTTTACCCAAGAAAGACCAATCCTTTTTATCGTGTGCTAAGAAGTTCAGATCTGATCTAGTAGCCCAAGCAAAATCTGGAACTAGTAACTTAATTACCCTTTTTGTCCTGTTTTGCAGTAGGTGCTAAAGAAAGCCTCATACTTGCTCTCCCAAAGGCTTGCTGAATTTACAGTACAGATAATGAGGGGCAAAAAAGACACTAATCATCAGGAAGATTTAATCAACATTTTATGTTGGGGGATTTGGATACACCTTTAATTCTTAGCAAAGACTAGTACACGATCTGCTTTTAAAAACTAACTAACTAAATAAATAAACCCACAACAAAGAAAATTAGCAAACAAAAAAAATAAGAAAATGGGGTGCTTACAATTGTTCCTAAAGGGATTTTTAATTTTCATCTATGACTCTTTTTGCATCAAAAATTTAAATAACTTCTGTGGAAATCAGTTCTTTATTGGTATTTTGGCTTCACACATCATATTTTTAAAGGACTGTCTTAATCAGAATAAATAATTCAAAATCAGATCCAGTTTAGTAAGGAGGTAGCTGTCTTTGGGTAATTCCCACTGCAGTCATTATCACTTCTAGTTTACCATGGTCAAGAGTAACTTCAGCCTATTCCACCCCTAGCTGGCCACACCTGTGCAACACCTTCCTATCTAAAACTCTGAACACTTTGTAAAAATCCTAAGGAATCTGCTAAGTTTTGCAAAATTTTTCTTTTTCCTTTTTTTTTTTTTTTCCCTTTCTTTATTTCTTAGCAGTTTGATTTTTCATGGTCTTTTTCCCTTTCTGCATCTGTTGCATTGTACAGAAAGTCTTTTGTTTATGCTACATAAAAATATGTGCAACACCCTTCCCCCCCTAAAAAGTCCCACCAAAGACTGTAGTCCTTAATATATGGAGGGAATACCAATTATAAATTTGCAGAAATTCACTTTTCTTCCAGGAAAATAGAGTCCAAATATCATTCACCAAAATCCTTCTGTCTATCCATCCTTCTGTGTATCTATCTATTTCATATTTATATTAGACACAGTACTGACAGGAAATGTAAATAAAAAAATAATAATAATAATAATAAATAAAAAAAAAAAAAAAAAAAAAAAAACCAAAAAAAAAAACTTGGCAGAAGTTGTAGCCAGATGTAATGTATGCTTTCTCCATATATAGTAATGCAGTAAAAACATAATTTAACTTTACGTTAAACTAAACATCATGTTTAAATTTCTCTCTAATAGAAACCTTACTCTAAATCAGTTACTATGGATGAAGTAGCATGAAACTTTAAAATAAGAATTTTAATTCAGCTGGAAAGCGATGAAGGAGACTTTGGTAAACATTATTGTTATCTGTGCAATAGGCAACTTATATGTTTACGAATGAATCATAAATTAACTAGACTAAGAAAACAAACAGCTGTGCATGGTCTCACAAGACTGGGATGGAATCATCATATTGCTCTCATCTTAAATATAATATCTTTCCTATAGGGTATCTCTAACCTCATACTCTAAACAGAACCTAAATAATCTCACCACTGGTGTGGTAGGAGTGGCGTTTAAAAATTTACCCAAATGAGTACAACTGCATCTTGATCTTGCAGCTAGCATGGAAAAATGATGTTCTGAATAGCAAATCTGCAGTTAACTATATGAATTCTAATTATTTTGATGGGTTTTGGATAAGCCCATCCAAAAGTGTGCTGTCCATTACATACACATAAGTAAATGATAGCAAATGTCCTTTTAACATGAGTTTTTCCTCCCTTGGAAGTATGTTATATGGCAGCCAAACACGCCAGAAAAGGGTATTTGAAGTTGAGTGAGTATGACTATTGAATCTTGAGTATCAAAGATGTTTGTAAAAATAAATAATAATAATATAGCAAATAATACTAAAATTAACAACAAATGTCTTTAGCCAGGGCAGGACAGAAACATTGCCATGAGACAACTGACAGTTACAACTAACCAATACAACTCAAGGAGCTCTGAATATGCATAAAGAATCATTTGCCATACATCTGTCACAGTAAAGAGATAATTAGTGAAGGATGTCACATTAAACTATTAGCAGAAAGAGAGTTGGTGCTTGTAAAACACTTCTTGTATTGTGAATTCTTTAATAAACCCCAAATTTTACAAGTTTACTCATGAAATTTTAGTGCTTACTGGACACTTGCAGTACCAAGTAGAAAGTGGAATTATCACAATTATCACTGATAAAAATAGAAAAGAGGCAGACTAAGTTTATTGTAGCTCTCCCAGATGCCACCACTATGCAGGCAGCAAGAAGCAATGAATCCCCTTACTCAGACTGTTGCAAGTGTTAACCGCTGACGAGGGGAACAGGCATTTTCACTCGACATCTGCTCTTAAGTTTTGCTGTTCATCTGCTTGCACATTGGTTGGTTGGTGGGCTGGTTGGTTGGTTGGTTGGTTGGTTTTAGGAAAGCTTAGCAAACTTCCTATATCAGGTCCTAAGAAGTATTGACTGAGGAACTGAAATATTTCTGGTGTCCAAAAAATCTACACTCAAGTATCACTGTAGTACCTCTGCATTGACACAAATACTGAAGCAATGAGTCAGGTACCATTCCTCAACACTGCAAAATAACACCCACACCTCCTGCTAAAGGCAATGGGATGTTTGGGGCATACAAAGGAATCCAATGAAAGCCCATATGAACAACATATATGTCATAAAAATATTAAGTAACAGGAGTAAAAATATATTTAATTACACAGTGAGGGGTGGTTACTGCCTTAAAATAGCATATTGCTTCACAATATTACAAAGTCAGCGTTATCCTCAACAAAGGACTCAAGGAAAAAGTGAAGATAGACATGTTTTTTCAGCTTACACTTTTTCTATAACAGAGGTAGGTGCAGAAACCATAAAACTTGACTGAGCCCAGCTTAAGCCACTACATTTCTGATGACCTGAACCTGACCTCACTGAGGCAGTCATTGTGCTACCATTACCCAGCACTAAAACATAGCCAAGAGATACATGACATTTGTCACAGATGATGTCAAATTGGGTTGGAGTGTCAGTCTGCTTGAGGGTGGGAAGGTTACGCAGAGGGATCTGGACAGGCTGGATCGACGGGCCAAGGTCAATGGATGAGGTTTAACAAGGCCAAGTGTTGGGTCCTGCACTTTGGTGACAACAACCCCAGGCAATACTACAAGCTTAGGGAAGAGTGGCTGGCAGAAAAGGACCTGGGTGTGCTGGTGGATGGCCAACTGAACATGAACCAGCAGAGTGCCCAGGTGTCCAAGAAGGCCAACAGCATCCTGTCCTGGATCAAAACCAGTGTGTCCAGCAGGAGTAGAGAGGTGATGGTGTGCCTGTACTCGGCACTGGAGAGACCACACCTCATGTTCAGTTCTGGGCCCCTCACCACAAGACATTCAGTTACTGGAGGGAGTTTAGAGAAGGACAACGAAGCTGGTGAAGGATCTGGAGAACAAGTTCTATGAGGACATGCTGAAGGAATTGGGATTGTTTAGTGAAAAAAAGGAGGAGACTGATGGGAGACCTTATGGCTTTCTACAACCAGCTGAAAGGAGGTTGTAGTGAAGTGGATGTTGGTCTCTTCTCCCAGGTAACTAACGAGAGGACAAGAGGAAATGGACTTAAGTTTCACCAGGGGAGGTTTAGGTTGGATATTTTATTAGGAAGAATTTCTTTGCTGAAAGATTAGTCAGGCACTGGAACGGGCTGCCCACAGAGGTGTCCAAAAAACGTGTATATAAGGCACATCAGGAGATACTCTAGTGGGATGGTGAGGTGGTTTTTGTGTGTATTTTTTGTTTGGTTTTGGTTTGTGTTCTTGGCTGTTATTTTTCTTTCTTTCTTTCTTTCTTTCTTTCTTTCTTTCTTTCTTTCTTTCTTTCTTTCTTTCTTTCTTTCTTTC
>JANIJG010002626.1:0-17136 GCA_024611175.1 Megaceryle torquata
GCAGGATCCCCCCCTCCCCTGCTGCCCACGCTGCTGGGGGTGCAGCCCAGGCTGCCAGTGGCTGCTGTGCTGCCAGCACACGGGGCCAGCTCAGCTCCAGCTGCTCCCCACCGCACCCCCAAGTCCTTCTCCGCAGGGCTCTCTCCATCCCATCATCCCCAGCCTGGGCTGATACCGGGAGTGCCCTGACTCGTTGGTTCAATAGCTTGTAGCTCCACCTTGTCCAGTACTTTGAGCAGGAACAGCAGCACATGTACAACTGTTGCTAAGAGTTGGAGGAATTATAATTAAAAGGGACTGCAGCCTACCACAGCCTGAAGGCATCACTCGGGGCTCTGATGGACACCGGGAGTCCTCCTATATTATCTCTACAGAGCAACAGATACGAACAACTCACTTCCAGGAGACTGACAGCACTTTCCTCCTCCTGTAGTATGCTCTCTGCCACCTGAGGGAAAAGCTCAGAGCCTGAGGATTTCAAACCAGGATGAAAACACACACAGAAAATGCAACAGTGAATCATATAATCATAGAATGATTAAGATTGGAACAGCTTTAAAGATCATCAAGTCTGGCCATCTACTAAACATTATCAGGACCACTAAACCCTGTCCCGAAGTGCCACATCTACACGTTCTTTCAACACCTCCAGGGATGGTGATTCCACCCCCTCCCTGGGAAGACTGTTCCAAGGCCTCACCACTCTCTCAGGGAAGATATTTTTCCTGATATCCAACCTAAACCTCCCCTGCTGCAACTTAAGCCCATTTCCTCTTGTCCTATCACTGGTTACCTGGGAGAAGAGACCAACACCCACCTCACTACAACCTCCCTTCAGGTAGCTGTGGAGAGCAATAAGGTCTCCAGAGGAGCAACAACCCCAGGTCCCTCAGCCTCTTCTCACAGGACATTTTCTCCAGACACCTCACCAGCTCTGTTGCCCTTCTCTGAACTCGCTCCAGCACCTCAATGTCTTTTTTATCCTGTGGCGCCCAAAACTGAACCCAGTGCTCAAGCTGCAGCCTCACCAGTGCCCAGTAACAGGGGCACCATCACTTCTCTACTCCCTCACGGGACAGCTCCATTTGTGCCACCTTAAGGACCAGGCTCTGGAACATGATGATGGAAAGGGATCATGAGAGTTCATGGGTGCAATGAAATGAAATTGCTCAGAGCTTGAGAGCCTGAGCAAGGCATTTTTGTCCTGGGCAAACTCCACAGATCTCTGATCCATGAAGAAAAGAAGGGGGGGGGGTTGGGAGGGGAAGGAAAAAAAGCAATTGTGCTCTGGCTTTCTCTCCCTGTGGCTGCTTAGCAGCAGACGGCAGCCAGAAGACAACAATGCAGCTCCAAATTACATTACCTCCTGCCTGTATTTGCATGTGGAAATCTGGGTGCTTAACAGGGAACAGTCTGTGACTTTTTGCCAGAACCTTGACCCATTAGCTTAGTGTTCAGTGAGGGGAAAGAGGAAATCTGCACAGCAGCCAGTGGCCAACCACCGCAGCGGTCAAGGAATTAGCAGAAGCATGTTACAAACTTATGTAGTTTTCACAAGCAGACACAAATGTGCGTGATCTGAAGTGTTTATCAAAAGAAACACATCACTAAGTTCCACATATACACGTCTCTTAAATCCCACCAGAGATGGGGACTCCACCACTGCCCTAGGCAGCCTGGGCCAGGGCTTCAAAATCCTTAAGGGGAATGCATTTTTTCCTAACATCCAACCACAACCTCCCCTGAACAACCTGAGGCTGGTCCCTCTTGTCCTATCACTTGTTCCCTGGGAGAAGAGACAGACCCCACCTGGCTGCAACCTCCTGTCAGGGAGTTGTTGAGAGGGAGAAGGTCTCCCCTGAGCTTCCTTTGCTCCAGGTTCAACAACACCAGGTCCCTCAGCCACTGCTCACCATGCTTCTGCTCTAGACCCTTCACCAGATTCACTGCCCTTCTGTGGACACACTCCAGCACTTCAATGTCCCTCTTGCCCAAAACTAAACCCAGGATTAATGGGGTGGCCTCGAAAGTGTGGAGTCCAGGGGGACAATCCCTGCCCTAGCCCTGCTGGCCACTCCAGTGCTGATCCAAGCCAGGATGCTGGTGGCCTTCTTGGCCACCTGGGCACACACTGGCTCATCTTCAGCTGGCTGCTGACCAACACTCCTAGGTTGTTTTCTGCCAAGCACTTTCCAGCCACTCTTCCCCAAGCCTGGAGCGTTGCAGGGGATTGTTGTGCCCCAAGGGCAGGACCCAGCACTTTGCTGTGCTGAACCTCATCCCATTGGCCTCAGCATCATTGATTCAGCCTGGCCAGACCCCTCTTGTAGAGCCTCCCAACACTCCATCAGATCAACACTCCAACCCAACTTGGTGTCATCTGCAAATGTACTGAGGGTGCCTCAATCCCCTTGTCCAGATCATTAACAATGATATTCATGAGAACAAGCCCCAGTTCTGAACCCTGGAGAACACCACTTGTGATGGGCCACCAACTGGATTTAACTCCATTCATCACAACTCCCTGGGTCCAAACATCCAGCCATTTTTTATCCAGCAAAGTGTACATCCATCCAAGCCATGAGCACCAGTTTCTCCGAGAGAATAAGAAGCATTAATCAGAGGAGCAACGACAGTGCAACTTTATCTACAGTGTTTGAGACCTCCACCAGCTCTCTCATGGACGTACAGCTCCCAAACCCTTCTTTCAAGACAGGATTAAGTTAAGATGGGTTGTGTTGTGGCTGGTGGCCTCCTCCCAAGCTCTTACCTTTCAAGCCAAACCATGTGACTTGTAACAAAGGTTCATACTGTTTTTCAGAGTGGCAGACAAGACGGGACAGTTCTTAATTTGTTTAAATTTCTTCTAACCTCCCAGTTTAATTAACTGTATGTCTGTAGTTTAGAGAACAGTGCTCAGAAAACAGATGACATTTTTCTCTGTCCTACCAATAACTTGAAAACCCACAGAGCACTCACTGAAATTTTAACACTATATAGGATAACAGCAAGACTAAATCTTTCAAACTGTTCAAGACACCTCACAGTAGTATCCTTTATTTTACAGTGAAGAGTTTTCCCCAGTGAAGAATCCCCAGTGGATCGCTATTCTTCACAAGCTCCTTTGTCATCCCACTTTGCATTTACACAGCAACAAACCTGACATTACTTTCACTACTATCCTAAATCTCTTGGCACATTCTTCCCCCTACTCCTCTCCTCCCAAAGTACACAGTGGTCTACAGTGAAGTTCCAAACCAATTTTCGAGAACATTGGACTACAAGCAAGATGTCAAACACATACAAAGTATATCAGAAATTTCCATTTCCAGGTCCCATCTTTCCCTCTAGACAAGAGACTTCAGAGACCTGAGAAACAACAGGGCAGTTCTTGCAACAGATTCATTTGTGCTTTTCCAGATGTCTTTTTTTTATTCCCAAAGAATTCTTCTGGATACGTTAGTCACATTGCAGTGTAAGTCTCTTGTTTTATATACTATTCTCTGCAAGTGTGAAATGCTAATGAAGACATAAATAAAATAAATGCTTGTACCAACCTTGACCTCATTACACCAAGTTGGGGAAAAGTCTTTTCGTTAAATATTTATTGGCGCTCAAGCCATCTTTGAATCTTTTGTTCAAAGATGAGCAAGACTTTGCAGCTGCTCAGCGTTTCCCAGTTCTTGTGAAAATAAGGGCAGTTTGCTGAGATTGGCCACTTGCTACTGAACATCAAATTTTGGGTATTTTTGCAACTTGCAGATCAAGCAAGACTGATCTACTTTGTGAAGAAAATTGTTTAGCAAGTGTAAAATTAAAATAATGAAGATTCCCATCTCTAAAGAAGCTACATCACAATAATTCATGAAAATATCTATTAAATTTACTTTTATTTCCTAATGGTTCAGAGCACAGCCAGCCACCCGCAGCCTTCAGAGAGAAACAACAGTAATTTCACAGACAGAAGACACCTTGGCTTTTGGTGGGCAAGAGGTAATCTTATTATCAGAAAGACATTTAAATATGGCTTTGTTCTAAGGGAAAATACACAAGGAACCAAGAAAAAAGGTGATTACCTGTGTCTTCATAGTCTTCTGTCGCTTCCCAAATATGCAGGACAGGTCATCTTCACTGCGTGAAGAAAGATCCTTACCTGAGAAAGATAAGGGGAGGAAAATAAGAAACCACAGTCTTCACATCTGGTGATCAAAGAATCATGGTTTGGGTTGGAAGGGACCTTTAAAACTCATCTGGTTCAACCCCCCTTCAATGAGCAGGGACATCTGCAACTAGAGCAGGTTCCTCAGAGTCCCAGCCAACCTCACCTGGAATCTTTCCAGGGATGGGGCAGCCACCACCTCTCGGGGTAGCCTGAGACAGGCTCTCCCCACCCTTATGACAGGTACATTTTGATAAGACAAACTGAGACCACCCTCGGAGGTAGAGAATTTGGTTTTGAAGGTGAACAATAATCAGGAGCATAATGTTACAGACAGTAAACGAAGACTGTGACCTCACATACAGTAAGAAGTGTTTGTGTAGAGGAAGGGCTGGTGAGGAGACAACCAACCACAGTCTGCTGGTGGTTCCCATGGGGAAACATAGAAAGTCCCCCAAATTGATGCTGCAATTGATATAGCAAGATGAGGGGAAGACTTGTAACCTCCTACAGACAAGAAAAGTTCCAAGAGAAACTGCACATCTTTGGATTCTCTTGAGAATTCCCCGTGTCTGACAGTCGGGGAGTTACAGCTCTTCCATACAGTGACAAAATAATCCATCTTGACTCAATTTGGACTTGTCTTTGATTCATGAAATAGTTTCTGAAAAGCAAACTGTCCATCTCTGCAATGCAGTGGATTACCCCAGCTTAAAATCATTTCAAACAGCTTAATATGATTTCTGCCCTGTGATAGGACAAGAGGTCATGGTAGCAAGGTGAAACACAGGAAGTTCCACTTCAACACGAGGGAAAACTTCTTCACTGTGAAGAAGAGCCTGGCCCAGGCTGCCCAGAGAGGTTGTCTTCTCTGGAGAGATTCCAAACCCACTTGGACAATGCAATGCTGAACCCCCAGCTCTGGGTGACCCTGCTGGAGCAGGGGGGTGGCACCTGATGATGTTCAGAGGTCTCTTCTGACCACTATTATTCTGCGTTTCTGTGATCACAACAGAACATCTACTAGAAAAGCAGTTGAGATCAGTATTTAAATCTCAGAGCAGTGTACACTGCCCAGATCCAAGTGTGGCTGCTGACACCATGAGTGGTGCCTACGCTCCTCCAGCAGCAATGCTACAAAACAGCACCAGAAACGGAAGCTGCATTTTCTATCGCTGCTGCTCCTTCTCCCCCTTTTGTGTGAGCTCGTCTTGTTTAGTCTAAAAGGAAGCAGGATTGAACTTGAACAACAAGGGCCACAACATTAACCTTTCTCAAATAACTTTTCCTCTTTCCCTCAAAAAGGACAATTTCCCTGTTTTAGACCACAGAGGGTAGAATCAAACAGAGGCCGACCTTATAGAGACACCACAGCCAAACAAATAAGGAATATTGTTAGTGTGAAAGATTTGCTCCATGTTTTAAATGCTCCAAAGACACTTCTTTTTTCCTCTATATTTAGTAGAAGGTTAAAAACAACTCAAAATAAATCCTCTTTGCTACTACCTCAAACAGGCCAGGATGTCTCTACTTGTGAGTCCTGAATCAATTTCCTCGTTTCATGTTGTGAAGTGGCAGGGTCTTGTTAATGTTTCTGACTGCAAGGACGAATTATTCAATCAAAATCCCAAACCCTGATATCAGAATTTGGCTTGCATTCAGACATCAGTTACTTCTGTTTAGGCAAAGGAATTTGCTAGCAAAAAAACCCCAAACCCATGAGACAGAGCTTTAAGTTTAATAAATTAGCCATTGGTGGAAAACGATCTTATCCATACATTGAAAGATGTATATACACACACCATGTGCACACGGGTGTGTGAAAGGGGAACAACAACCAACAGAGAAATAAGAAGAAGGAGCTGAACAATTGTCTGGTGCCAAAAATCAGGGATGGTTTAAATAATGTCATCACTCGAAGAAAGAAAGAAATTACTGAACTCCACCAGTTCTTGACATAGTTTTTCTGGCCACCAACCACTGTCCTCATTTATCCAATAAAGTATCTGGTAGATGTAAGAGGCCTTTCCTCTTCCTGCATTCAGGTTTAATCTGATCACTGATCTTATCCACATGATCTCTTAGCAGGGGTTATCAGAGATTGAGGAGGATAGCGGCGTGCAGATGCCCAAGTAACTCTGTTATCACATTTGTTTCCCCCTTCCCACCCCCAGATCAAGCAGAATATTCCCTGGTCCTTTATTTAGTGGATGGTTCCTTCAGACAGTAACTGTTTTCTTGAATATTTTCAGCCTAAAGCCATCCAAATTTGTCCAAATTAAAGAGGAACAGCGCATTATGGCTTTAAGTAAGTTGCCGCGGGGGGTATTTCTAAACCAAGATTTTACTTGCCAAATTTAGATCCCAGAAGGCCACAGATCACCTTGACACATGTTGGTTTGGGGTTTTTTTGTTTTTTTTTTTTCTTCTCTCTCTAATCTCAGCTAGAGATTATGAAATAATACCACTCCTCTTACCTTTTGCAAACTTCATATAATGGACACGTTTCTTGGATGATTTGGATTTTTCTTCAAGACTGAATGTCTTCTTCTGATTATTCACTGAGGACTCTAAGAAAAAAAACCCAAAAAAACAACAACCAAACAAATTCCAACCCTGTTAGAGGCACCGCAACCACCACATTCAAGCATTTAACTTTCTCTTCCCAAACCCAGTCTCAACAACGTATCACAATATATTACTGAAGGAAGCGTGGTAAATTTTGTCTGAAGACATGTTACTGCTTGATTTTTATTTTTTTTGCCACATCCCCTTCCCTTCTCATTTCTAACCTCATGTCATTTGAAAAAAAAAAAGCAGATACAGGTACTCCAGGTCAAAGAAAAAGTCTAATTTAACACCATATCTATGGTAAGAAAAGAATAATAGGTCAGGGCTTATTGTGCTTTTTGTTACAAAATACCTCCAATGCCAGAGTCAGAGAAGAAACAGTACAAAATAAAACACTGAACCTGCCTGGGTGGAAAGGAAAAGGGGGAAAAAAAAATAGAATGAATCACACAGACAGGCTTTCTACTTCTAACACTACAAGAAATGCCTCAATCTGGACATAGTCTGATACATCTGTGTAATGAAATAAACATGAGAAGGATTAGTCTAAGTGTTTTCCAGCAGAGATATGATGTTCCTGTGCTGTGGTGGGTTATTTCACTGGTGTAGATGTAATCTTTTCATACACAGAGCCTGGTAATTCATAGGAAATTCTCAGGAGGAGGTAACCTGCAGTTTGGTTAATAATTACTGTGCTAGTCCTGTCCTGAAAAGAAACGGGCACACCAGGATTCTCTGCTCTGGAACTCTGGAAAAGGCCACTCTGGTGAGATGTACTTGTTCCTCCCCGTGGCAACTGGGATGGGTAAATAAATCAACCCACACCCCAAGGGACAAGTTGAGTCACCTTTCTCACAGGATCCCACCCCTGAAAGCTCTGCAGACCAAGCTTTTCTGACGCTGCAATTCACTGTTTTGATAGGTAGTGACACCTGATGAGAGAATCATCCATCTGAAAATGAAATCAGCAGCCTGCAGTGGGAGAGCCAACTACCAGAAAGCAGCCAGAGATCTACTCTTCCATTTCTCCAATAAGCCCTAATGAGAAGGACTAGCAAACATCATTTTAGAAGGTGAAATTCCTCAATAAAAAGGCTCTATGGGGAAAGGAAGGACCACTACTAAAATATCCTGACCAGAGATAAAGCACTTGGAGTTGTGGTGTCCTATCCACTCGGACTGAAGGGAACATGACACAGGAAAGGATTTCCAAGGGCTTCTCCTCTACTTTATTACACAGCACAAGGGGCAGCAGCACCACCTTGTGCCTTCCAAGAGGAATTTCACTACTGAAACGTGCAACGCATAGGCTGGTACAAGCCTGTTGTCTTCTAAGGACTGGTAAATCCTCTGACAAACCGAGTGAGCACTGCAGGAATATTAATGTGCTTTTTAAAAGCAATTTAGTCATAGTAATAATGCCACGTGTCATTTTTATAGCAAATCTGCTACAAGTGAATATTCCAAAGCACAGGCAGTGTGTCGTTGCCCCACTTTACAAAAGGGAAAGTGACACAGAATCCCAGCATGGTGGGGGTTTGAAGGGATCTCTGGAGATCATCTGGTGCCACCCCCCCTGCTCCAGCAGGGTCACCCAGAGCAGGGGGACCAGGATCCCATTGTCCAGGCGTGTTTGGAATCTCTCCAGAGGAGCCTCCACAACCAATCTGGGCAGCCTGGGACAGGCTCTGACACCTTCATACCAAAGAACTTTTTCATCCTGTTCAGAGGGAACCTCACAGGTTCCAGTTTGTGCCCACTGCCCCTTGTCTTGTTGCTGGGCACCACTGACTGGCCCCACCTTCTTATCTCCTGGGGGCCCTTTAGCTCTTGCTCAGCATTGCTCAGCTCCCCTCTCAGTCTTTTCCAATTAACCAGCCCCAGAGCTCTCAGCCTTTCCTGAGCACAGAGCTGCTCCAGCCCCTCGGCATCTTTCAAGCCCTGTGCTGGACTCACTCCATTAGTTCCTTGTCTCTCCTAAACTGGGGAGCCCAGAACTGGACATAATACTCCAGATATGGCTTCACTAGGGCAGAGTAGAGGAGGAGGAGAACCTCCCTCCACCTGCTGGTCACACTCTTCTTAATGCACCCAAGGAAAGGGTGCACGGTGACACCGTCATCATCACTTATTGTCCTAACAAAAGAGCAAGGGAGCAAAACTCCACATTAGGTGCTCAGCTGGGAGGAAAAAAAAAAAAAAAAAAAAAGAGAAAAGACAAGAAATCTAAAACTATATACGTCAGGGGTATTTGAATGTTGGCATACTAACCACCACGGGGCCCTTCCTTCCCAATCTCTAATTGCAATCCAAGTCTGGCAACTCCACCAGTTATTTAAGAACAATGAAGTTTTTCAGCTGTCTTTTAATGCAATTGGAAACTGGACGATGGCCAGTAATATAACATTTGATCCTGCAGCACAGCTGCAGGCAGAGTTATCTGCATCAGTTTTGCCAGCTTAAACAATTGCCAAAACCCCATGGTTCAGAGCAATGCTTCCAGTCTGCAAATCACCAAACGGGATTCCGACCTGGAACCTTCAATGTGCACCCAAAGTTGTCTTCAGTGATTGAAAAAACTCTTGCCCCATCTCTTAAAAAACCCAAGGAAAAATAACTGAGTAAAACAAGGAGAAATAAATTTTTTCAGGGGCCACTATGCATCAGTAGAGTTGACCCAGGGAATACTGCCCAGCTTTTAGGAATAAGACAGCCTTGCTCAGGGAACCTGCCTCTGTGCTGACTCATCGTGTCCTTGGGCAAGTCATTTCAGCTCGCTGATCATCCATTTGCAGGTTTTCCCACCAGTTACACCCGTGATCTTCCCGTGGCTCAAGTTGGAACTTGGGTAGGATTTAGTTATAAAGGTAGAAAGGAACTTTTGGAACTTCCCTATGATACGCTGTTCTACCTCTTGAGGACTTCAACTCCAGCACCTAGCACTGTGTGGCCTCAAGACTATGATTAGGGCTCCAGTGTCCAAGGATAACTCAGCTCCAATTAAAAGAAAGTGGTTTGAAAGCTTCAGGTTCAGAATTGTAATCCTCATTCTCTAGGATGAGAAGTCAAGTTTGATCCTTCTTGATAACTGATTTTCCTCCTCTTCTTTCTACCTTTTTTCTCCTAGAAAATCTTCTGTGCTCAAACGTTAAGACTGAATTAAGAGTGAAATGAATGAATGATGAGGAAAGAGCCCTGGGGCTCTTTAGTCTGCAGAAGAGAAGACTGAGAGGGGATTTAATGAATGTTCATAAATATCTGAGGGCTGAGTGTCAGGAGGAGGGGGGCAGCCTCTTCTCACTCACGCCCTGTGACAGGACAAGGGGGAATGGATGTGAGCTGGAGCACAAGAGGTTCCACCTCAACATGAGGAGGAACTTCTTTACTGGAAGGGTGACAGAGCCTGGAACAGACTCCCCAGAGAGGTTGTGGAGTCTCCTTCTCTGGAGACTTTCAAGACCCATCTGGCTGCGTTCCTTTGCGACCTGTGCTGGATTCTATGATCCTCCTCTGGCAGGGGGGTTGGACTTAAAGATCTCCAGGGTCCCTTCTAACCCCTGATATCCTGTGATCCTGTGAAGAGTAGCTAAATTCACTGAGCTGGCAATTCTGCCACGAGCGGCACATGGAGAGTCTGCTGGGTCCAGAAAGACCCCTGGTTTAACAACATTCCACAGAGAGTTGAGAAGTTATATGATCAGAGTTTATACTTGAGTCTAAAGGAGACATGACAAGCCATTTGATGGCTACACCTCTTTCCATAAGCTCACCCCCACCAGTTTTACATGACTTTTTGTTTTTACAAACCAAAGTTGAACTGTACAAAGTTTTTCAAAATAAAAAGACTTTATAATAATACTTCATCAAACTTTTGGGAAAGTTGGGTAGTTTCCCCACTTGTGCTCTACATCAGGGCTACAAAAATCACATTCTACCACACTCAAAACAGAGATGCATAACTCCAAGTCAAAAGCTAAGAAGCAGCTCTCTGAGGACAGGAAAAGTAGGTATTTAAGAAACCACTAGAGCATGGAAGCCAAGCATGACAGTTCACCAGTAAAAGGAAGGCAAACACATTGGAATGGTGAGTATTGTGAGCCTTCAGACTGGCTCTGGTTGCTTAATAAAGAAACAACTGCTGCTGTACCACATCCCAGCAAAAAATGCCCTGTGTTGTGGTCCTAGATAAAATAAACACATTCAAAATGTTATGTTTGCTTTCCCCAACAACAACAAAAAAGCCTTTAACAGAGGCCTGAGTGAGAGCAAAAGTGATCTGCTGAGATCTACAGGCAAATGTGAGCACGGTCATGGATGGCAACACATCCTTCAGCTCCTTCTTGATTTGGGGGGGAGAAGGGGGAGTTGGGAACCTCTTCAAGGAGACTATCAGCAGACCAAAGGACTGGGCCTGAGCTGGCCTTTTAAGATGCAGAATGGAAAGTCTGCTAAGCTTCCAGCATCTGATTGAGCAAAGCATGAACCTACCTGTCTCACCCTGTCCATGGCAATCATTCAGTTCAGCCAGAAGCTGGTTGAAGTCATCCTGATGAGCAATCCAGTTGTCCTGTAAATATCACCCACATGAATACAGGGCAAAAGTCTTCAGGACTAAAACAGATATTAAAGCTTTGAGCTCTAAGAAGTAACTTAATTGTATGTACTCAATTCTTGATGGGAGGGACCCTCAGAAGCTCCCGAGGTGGCAATGCTAACACCAGCTTGATACAGTCACTCCAAAGTGCAGAAAGGATAAGGGTTGTGTTTGTCAGTCTTAAAACAACACTGAGCTGCTGCTGTTGGCTCTGCATGTCCCCTGTCTGCACAGGACGTTTTCAGAAGCAGGCAGGAAATACTCATGTGATTTTTTCCAGCACCAAAGTTACTGAAGATGTTGATTATGAGACAAGCATCTTTAGCACTATGTTCTGCTTTGCCTATGTACCAGAACTCCAGTCAGCAAGGTGACTGTATCAGGAAGAGGGACAGAAGGCATGGAGTTAAGCAGGGCAGAAGACATAGGGAGAAAGAAAGCACTTCAGTGATCTGCTTGGAAGCAAAAAAAAAAAGAAATCTCTGAACAGCTTGCTCCTGGAATCACTGTAAACTTCCCAAGCAGGTACTTACTCCTAAAACACCCACAAAGCAGAACTAAACTCCAGGTCAAGATGACCACACAGGTACCTTCAGCCACCAGATGTGACAACAGGTTTCATGAACATCCCATTACAAAGACTGTGCTTTAGCTGAAATGGGAACCATTTCCTTACCTGGGTCTAATGCTCACCTCGTAATTGATGGCTGCTCCTAACCCCAGTGTGTTGTTTTTCACCTGAACCTTGATATGTTCTGTGTTTCCTTGCTCCTGAGCCCCAAGACCCTACGAAGGATTTAAGGGTAAAAACATAAGGATTTTACAGCAGTGACAAAGAAATTAGAGCTTTTTTACTGTCAGTCTGCAATGAAATAGAGCAAGAAAACACAACTTACATTTGCCTGCCTGTAACTGAATTCATTCACAGGCATTAGCACACATGAGATATTGTTTCTTTTTAATTTACTACTTAAGCCTCCAGCAAAGTATTATAAACACTAAAATAGCAACAACCTTAAGCAGTTGGGTGATTAATCAGGAAGCAACCTGGCATTCCTAAGCAAGTCCAAAGTGTTTACCATTTTAAAACAAGCCACTATATCAAAAGAACATGACTCTCACCAAAAATACCTGTCACTTGGAAGGCAGCTACGTAACAACTGTAAGACAGATGCCACATAGAATGTATGACACAGGACAAAGATATATGGGGGGGAGGGGGAGAAGCAGGAGGGGAAAGGTCAGACTGCAGCTAGCAGGACATTAAGAACTTCTTCCATCTTATGCACACTAATAAGCTGAGGAAGATATCGAAGTGAATAAATGTTGGGTTTGTCTATCCTGAAAAACATAATAATTCCAATCTGGGAAGCAACCTTTAGGCCCAGTATTATCTTTCTTAATTTTACAGTGTGGGGGGGGTGAAGACAAAGAATTTGGATTAAAACTTTATTTCTGCTATCTACTTGTGTTTTCCCTTCATCTGTCACCATGACCAAATTATCAGCTCAGAGTATGGTTAAATAACCAGTATGTGGCAGAGTTGTGGAGAGAAGACCTGTGGACAGACCCTGAGCAGATCAAATATTGGGAGCAATGAGGCAGATTTATAAAAGGCTGTTGCCATCATAAATCCACTACAGTTTATTTGGTCACTGGGGTGGAAAATTTACTTTGAAACTTCTGCTAACCAAAAAGTATGGAAGCAAGGAGAAGACTTGGCTACACAGCCAACCCTGACCCAATTCCAATACAACTAATAACAGGACTGGTGTTAAGCAGCTTAATTTCACTGCACAGATGGGCAAAAGCCCATTAATTTATTCATACCATGTTCCATTTCTCTGAGTTTATAGTGGAATGGGGACATAAATCCTTATTGTACAGCTGTAGCTGTTGCAATAGAAGATCTGCTGGTTCAAAAAAAAAACCCAAAACAAAACAAAAAACCTTCATCTGGCCAGACTGGACTGATGAGCTGAGGTTCAACAAGACCAAGGGCTGGGTCCTGCACTTGGGGCACAACAACCCCCTGCAATGCTCCAGGCTGCGGAAGAGCAGCTGGAAAGTGCCCAGTGGAAAAGGACATGGGGGGTTGGTTGATAGGCAGCTGAAGATGAGCCAGAGAGTACCCAGGGGGACAAGAAGGCCACCAGCATCCTGGCTTGTGTCAGTGCTAGCGGGGCCAGCAGGACAAGGGCAGGGATTGTGCCCCTGGGCTGGGAACTGAGGAGACTACCCCTCTAATCCTGGGGTCAGGTTTGGGCCCCTCACTCCCAGCAGGACATGGAGGGACTGGAGCGTGGCCAGAGAAGGGCAACGGAGCTGGGGAAGGGGCTGGAGCTCAAGGGTGCTGAGGAGCAGCTGAGAGACTTGGGCTTGTTGAGCCTGGAGAAAAGGAGGCTCAGGGAAGATCTTCTGGCTCTCCACAGCTCCCTGACAAAAGGAGACAGGGGGAGTCAATCTCTTCTCCCAAGAACAAGTAAACAAGAGGAAACAGCCTCAACTTGCTCCAGAAAAGGTTTATGTTGGACATGAGGAAGAACTTCTTCCCTGAAAGGGATTATTAAGCCCTGTCCCAGTCTGCCCAGGGCAGTGGTGGATCCCCATCCCTGAAGGTGTTTAAGGACTGGGGAGCTGTGGTGCTGAGGGACATGGTTTAGTGGTACCCTGGCAGTGCTGAGTTAACAGTTGGACCCAATGATCTTAAAAGTCTCTTCCAACCAAAACAGTTCTACAATTCCAGTAGGAAACTCACTGTTGTGAGTCGAGGGGGGGATGACAGACAGAAAACAATGTAAGGTCTTCCTTTCACACTGACACAGGGTAATGACAAAAGTGTTATCTATAGTCAGAGAAGCTCACTGCCCAAAATACAGTCAGAACATTTAACAGTATACTTTCTCTTCTGATTTACATATCTATTTTAATCTTATACACATAAACTAGCTAAGTATACAATTCATATATAAAGGTAATACTCAACTTTCATACTCTTAATTAAGAGTCCAGTCTAAAGCCTATTGAAACCAATCTCAGTTGCTTGATTTCAGCAGCCTTTGAACCAGGTACCACTGCTTGTTTGGGAAATAAGGCCAAAGTTTTAGAGCATTCACAGAATTGAGAATGATCATAATTTGATTCCTTTTAAGGAAAGGCCAGGAGATGAAGTCTCAGTGAATAATTAAATAAATATTGTGGGAATTTGGGGTGCATTTCTTTCATTAACACGTTGATTTGCAGGCCCAAATCTCAGCTTTGCTGGGGCACCTTCATGGAATTTGAACTGTTGTTAAAGGGCAGCTGAGAAGTTTGCAACTGTCTGCACTGACCAAGAGATTATTTTTGGTGACAGAAACCAGTCACCTCACCTCACCCCCCAGTTACATGCTGGAGCTGGAAATACAGGTCACATAACGCTGCAATTTGGCCATTTAATGAACAAAGCAGAAGCACCCTTGGTGGTGCCCAGTGACAGGACAAGAGGCAATGGACACTAACATGAACATAAGAAGTTCCATCTAAACATGAGCAGGAACTTCTTTACTTTTGAGAGTGTCAAAGCTTGGCCCAGGCTGCCCAGAGTGGTTGTGGAGTCTCCTTCTCTGGAGAGATTCCAAACCCGCCTGGACATGATCCTGTGTGACCTCCTCTAGGTGAGCCTGCCTTGGCAGGGGGGTTGGACTACATGATCTCCAGAGGTTCCTTCTAACTCCTACCATGTTGGGATTCTGTGACCCTTTCAAAAACAGGTAGAAGATTAAAATCAGGTCCTGGAGTTGCTTTAAATAATTGCTTTTAAAGCCAGAGAGAGAACTGAGGGCTTAAAGGCAACTTAAAGGTTAAGCATCACCTGATTTAAGGTGTCAAGCCCTGTTCTTTCTTGGAGACATTACCTTCTGGAAGAGAAGGGATTAAAATTGGAAAGCAGGACAGGCACAAGCAAGTACCTTTATAATAAAGTGTAGAAATCTGACATTGCTCAAATTCTCAGAGAACTTAAGAGAATAAATCAAACTGAAAGAACACAGTTATTTTAAACATTGAGCTCAAGAGTCCCCCAGCAGTCTTCCACCTTTCAGCTGGACAACTCTCCTTTAAATTATACCTTTCCTTTGGACCAGCCCATTTTTTCCAGCATCTTCTGGCCAAATTTAGATTCATCTTTACTCCAAGCACTATTTCGTGGATCCACAGACCACTTCTGTTTTCTACGGGCTAGAGCAGGAAGGAAAATAAAATAAAAACCAATCAGGCTCTATTGACAATAGTTCCACAGTGTTCTTAGCATTTTATCAATTCAAGAAAAGATCTTCATTGCAAAGAAATAAAAAAAAAATCAGAATCTCTGCCAGATTAAACACATTCTGGGGGGTTAATTTTACTAATATTAAAAACAAACAAACAAACAGTGAAAATTGTAATTATTAATTTGAAGAACACCAAAGTGAAACTGCTACAGAATTTGTCACCCCCTGAGGATGGGCTGCAGTTCAGGGAGGCTTTAAGGAAGGATTATCACTTAGTTGTACAGGTCTAAACTCCATATTTATTCCAACTTTGTTCTACATGTGGCTTCAATGTGAAATCCATAGGAGATGAGACTACAGTGCTGGCTTTCCCAGTTCTGGACAATATCCACTGGCCAGTCTTCCTTTTAACCAGAAAGCAGAAGTTTTAATAATTACTTCCATAAACAAAAGCCAATTTTTTCTTCCTTTTAACCAGAATAAAGAAGTTTTAATATTTACTTTCATTAAAAAAGTAGTCAAAACTCAAACAAAAGTGACCAGAGAAACTGAATTACAGAGCACAAAGCAGTGGGATTTCAGCTTTTGGAGTTGCCACAAAATGGTTTATTGGGAAACTGAAAAGTCACTGGAAATTATTGCAGGTGTTAAGAGATCCAAATGAGAAGCAAGGCTCTTTTGTCCTAGGAAAATAGAGTTCCCCAGGCCCACATACGTGCTCTTGACTCAATCATCAGGAATAGCTTCTCTGAAATCAAGGAAGAAAAGCTAACGCATTTTACCCAGTCACTTGAAGCATGCACCTAAACATACACAGGAAGACAACCTAAATAAACATGACAAGCAAAGAATGGGAGACAGGAAGATCACAAACTTCATTAAACACGATGGGAAATGGTGGATCAAAACTGACTGATTAACCCAAGGCCATCCAAAGTCAGTGAGAAGCCAAGTCCACAGAGGCATGATCAGGATATCATCTTTCCCAAAAATGTAACAAATAAGATTTGGGCCAGAAGGACAAAATATTACAGGGATGTTTGATATAGGGTTTGTTAGGGGGGTTTTTGGCCAGTTTTGTTTCACTCTTAAGGAACTAAGACTGCCACAATACACGAGGGTGGCCTTTTTTAACGTACTTCCAAAGCTTTGAAGCTCAAAATAAGTACTGTGTGGCAGCCCCATAAAAAGTAGCAGTCTGATAAAGAATTTCATAAAATCCCAAATAGTCCATAAAAAAAGATTTTACAGTAGGTTAAATGACTGAGTGCCATGAAAGGAATTGACACAGCCATTGCTTGGTTCACTTCTCTACAGGAAAGCAACTTATTTCCAGCAGGCAGCGTTCAGAGAAGCAGTTACTACAAGCCCTGACTGTGCTGCTAACAAAAGGTGTTAAAGTGACACTGCATAATGGGATTCTGTGTCCAGTTCTGGGCTCCCCAGTTCAAGAGAGACAAGGAACTACTGGAGAGAGTCCAGCAGAGGCTGGGAAGCTGCTGAGGGGCTGGAGCATCTCTGTGGGCAGGCCAGGCTGAGAGCCCTGGGGCTGTTCAGCTGGA
>JANIJG010002627.1:0-62627 GCA_024611175.1 Megaceryle torquata
GGGAAAAAAAGCACTAAAACAAAATATCCCAATATCCCTAAAGGTGGAAAAAAAAACCCAAAACGGTGGGGGGTTGGCAAATAAACCTCCCCCCCCCCCCCCCCCCCCCTTTTTTTTTTTTCCTGACACCTGGTGAATGGGAGCATGCTAAGCTCAGAAGTATGTTTTCCGTGCAACACATTCCTGAGAGCTACAGAGGGGAAGGAAGAGAAAGTTCTCAAAGGAGAGACTGGGACACAGAGGCAGAGATCAAGAAAGACAGGTTTTTCTTTCAAGAATACAGAAAACTGTCCAAAAGACAGCAACAACAACTACCACCATTCCGAGTCCCCAGGTCTACACTGATCTAAGGAAGTGATCTCTTAATTTTTCAGAGGTGTACCTGAACATTCATATTCTCTACATTTTGGATACAGCTGAGATCAGCTATTGAAATTCCATCAGCCTTCACATTCATCCTCTGAAAGATGGGGTTTTATTAGCCCTATTTGTTATTCAAAAAGCAGTCTCACTGAGAGGCCCCTCTTGAATCAGGAGCCCTGTTTTGGGGGAAATAGCAAAAAAAATGATCACTAACAGATAGATGTCACAAAGAGAAGAATTTTCAACCCAAACAGGCAGGAAAATGAAGAATAACTGCTTCCACAGGCAAAGAGGGATGAAGAATTGACTGCTATTGGAAAGAAATGTTTTGAAAAACATGGGTCTTACTGAGTCATGCTTTGTCCTGTTCCAGCTCCATAACCAACAAAGCATGTCTTCTTTTTCATTTAAGCAAGCAAGCCCATTTTAACTACACCGTCTTCTAGGTAAATGCTCACCTAGGAGTCGCCACTTTATTCCATCCCCCAAGCCAGCTCCTTACACACCATATGTGAGCAGTGAGAAGTTTGGGGTTTTTTTCATTTATCTTATCATATCAAGATACATTTTTCTAAGAAATGTCTAACAAGATATTCTGTATCTCTTAAACAAAAGTAGTAAAGTGACATATTTATTCTTATCAATTATACCAACAGTGTTACGTGCAAGAATGTCCATCAGAGATACAGAGGAAGGAAAGGTGTATGAATGTCATCCTGTCTTGGCTACTTGTAATGTCAGAATGCTGAACATACTGCCAAAGGTGATCTAACTCATCTATGCTAGTGAAGTAGAAACAGTAAGAATATTTCAAAACAAGACCCAAACCCAGAAAAGTAAAGCAATCCAACAGCTGTGACAGTGGACTAGAGTCCCTCTCCTGTGGCACTGAACATGGCTGGAGCAGCAGTTAATTACCAGTCATTTTGTATCATGGGGAGAAAGCCTTGAGAAGAGGATCACAAATGAAAGATATATTTTTTTAAACTGTAAACCAGAACCTAAAGACACACCATAACAGTATGTTGATAAACCATTCAGAATGCTTCCTTTGCACACAAACAACAAATCTCAGATTAGCAGCCTTACATTAGCAACCCCCCCTGGATTAGTCACAGAGATCAAAACCACGAAAGTTCAAACCTAGAGATCTGAAAGGCAGGTAAGTGGATGTGGTGACATGGCCACTGAAATCAGGCCAGGGGCCTTGACTTTAGCCCACCTGGTCTGCCGCTACAGGCACCTTCTCTTAAAGTGTGGTGGTGGCATCAGGTCCTCTGGATCCAAACAGCAAAGGCAGAGTACACACACAGAGTAGGTGTTTGGACAGTAATTTACCAGTGACGGATGAGTGCCGTTCGTGCTGTTACAAAGTCACTCTGTGATTGCTACACTTGCCACTTTAGGTGGTTCACCTGACAGAGCACCAGCTGAGTCAAGATGAGCAGCATTTATTCAGCCAGCAGTGGGAAAAAGTGGAGAAGCAGGGAAAGAGCAATGCCTTAGTAACTACTTTACTGAGGACGCTAAAAGCTTGGGCATGGGACTTTGGGATTACACTATGTTGGCCTCTTCAAGAACTGCTTAGACCTCCTTGTGTCACCAGCTTTCCTAACAGCAAACAGGACAACATCTCACCAATATTTGCAGTTAGAGAGCAGGCTAGGCTTGGCTATGCACTAACAATCACTACCAATCTACAGAGGTGTTAAACACTTGATTGCTTCAGCAATCAGCTGATTTGTCAAGTGGGACCCCCAGCAGTGAGGTCAGCATAGCAATAAGGATACTCAAACCAAAATGCTGCCAAAAGGGCGAGGGTTCACTTCCCATCTCTCCTCTCCTGCTCTTCCCATCTGTTATCCCACACCCAAACCTGTGACTCTTCTCCTTTCCTTGTGTGGGGTCTATCTGCCTTCTCTTCAGTGGTAACAGGTCAGGGGACTGAAGCATTTAAAGGACAGGCTGGACTGGAGCCGTCCCAAGTTACTACACAGAAATTTGTGTCCAGGAGAACCAGGAAAGAAGCGCAATAAAGACCACTCTGGTGGCTGTGGGAAGCTATTAGATTAGTTCAAGGTGTACTTTCTTCCACTCCTTCAAATACACTTCCATTACAATGTAAAATGGTGACTTGTCTTTCTGTGCTGACCCTGGAAATGCTCAAGGGCTCCAGAGCAGGCAGTGTCCATGCACAGGTGGCAGGGTTTTAAGTAGGTGAAAAAAGACAGGAGAGAGACAGTAATCCATGTATCCAGGTATGGATTTAACGTGAAGTATAAAGAAAGGTACTCTAACTCTAGCAGGGGCTAGAGATATGTTCAGATAACTCAGATGCAGAGATGATTGATCAAGAAGTGCAGGGAAAATATAGAAATATAAGGGGAAATAGCAAAAAGGAAAGCATTACAAAAGCATACATACATACATAGGAGGAAAGCAAAAAGAATATCTGAAAACTAATCTCCATGTATCATGAAGCTTCTGCCACTAAGGTAAACCTTCAGGTGCTGATGCCCTACCCTCCTTCCCCTTCTCATGACAGCACCAACTAACACATAGCAGTGTGATGAATCTGATCAATGACCGATCCAGCTGAAAACTACACCAATCCCCATCTTACTTTTCATGTGGAACCCTCTCTAAATCAAACTGACCAAACAGTTGTATGATCAGTGATGGTCCTTTGGCAACCTGTACTTAGATGAGTTCAAAGCACCCACCACCCTGCTACCCAATACAACACTGCAACACAGTCAAAACACTAACCCATGTCATCCACCCCTGGGCTCTGTAAAGTGAGTGTATCATTTATCAGCCCTGAGAGCTGGCCAGTTACAACATTACTGGCTCTTTGCCTTGTTCCCAGTCGCCATTGTCTCTTTGCAGATAGGGAGAAAGTTGCATTAAATGCTTTGGTTTTATATTTTCCTTGTGAGAACACTGTTTTAATTAGGAAACTGAAGCCAAAGGATGAAACAGAAGTGGTACATAGGCACAGTGTGCTTACACAGCTAGCTACCCAAAGAAATAAGGAGAAAACTGATGTCCTCAGGAGGCTCATCATCTTCTACTTACCTCCATGTCAATAACTGAATCTCTGTTAAGGCCACAGAGACTTGGAATAAGCAAGGATAGAGGAGAAAAAAAAAAAAAATAGAAAAGAAGTGTGCAAATATAAAGGGCTAACATTTCACTGGTTTTGTCAAACAGGTCTTAAGTATCTTTTAAGACTACTGGATTCTTCAATGACTCAAATTAGGGGAGTTATTTTTCCTGCAAGGGGTATTTTGAGAGGCGGGTAGTTATGGTGTGTATTGTTACAAGCAGAGTGTGAACCACTGGCTCAGGACCATGAACTGAAGGACACTGTCTCCCTTCACATTAAACACAACTTCAGAATCTGGTTTCTGAAGCTCGTTTACAGAGTGGCAGTTGATCTCACAATTACAACATTAACAGGTAGCAAGCTGTTAAAATGTGAAATTAAGATGAATATGGTTGATACCCAAGGATTATTTCTCAGATTAAATACAAGGAAGAAAAATTCATGTTTCAGTAATTATGATAACATTGTACGAACAGCTTCCCTGAATTAATCACACATATTCTGAACCAAATAAAGCCTTAATGTGGCTGATGACAGCAAAGCTGAACAGATTCTTCCTTACCTAAGCAATAATGGTTCTGTTCACATAGTTGGCACTTCTGAAAGGAAGACGAATTCTGGCAACCGGATCTATTTTCCTTAACAGATGTTTCAAAATATGGTAATGAGGTTTGGGTTTCCTAGGCTGTCAGCTGGAATTCACTAACCAGGAAACAGAACAAAATGGAGCTGACTTAATCCGTCTTTTCCTCTTAAACCTTTAAAGACTTGATTAGATTTTTATATTAATTTTACAAAACACTTCTTGCAATAAATTATGTAATAGTACATCCACCTCTGCTCACACAATTTACTTTCAACCTTTCCTTCACTAATTCTTAACTGTGTCTGACAGACATCATGTCTATTTGAAGGGGTTTAGAGTGTCTCTGGCATCTGGAACACTATCACCTCCCCCCAAATAAAAAAAAAAAAAATTAAAAAAAAAATTTAAAACCTCACAAGAAATATATTTTGTGACATGTTCAATCAAACCCCACATGTTAAAAAATGCAAAACATTTTTAGATAGCAAACAAAATTCATACTGAACTTGAATCTTAAAGCTGTGTTTAAGAAATTACTTATCTTCACATTGATGAAAGCTGTGCTAATGAAGGACCAGCTAGAATTATATGTTTAGCAGAGAGATGAAAGAGAATGACTCTGTTAATTAAAAACTGAATCACGTTTAAATTTTCCACTTACAGTAGTTGCCAAACTCTTCTTTCCTGTATTTTTCTAGAATAACTCTCATGCACAATTCAGTATAAAGAAGCAGACTATATCATGACAGTGTACCATATGAAATGTTCACATACCCACAAAGAGTAAACAGTTGAATAACATGTCAAAACCTTAAATTTCCAGCATTGCTACTCATCAAAGAGGTACATTTTTGTGCCTGATATTATAAGTTGTGCATCATTAAGATTGGTCACAGAATCACTGAAAGGTAGGAGATGGAAGGCACCACTGGGGATCATCAAATCCAAACCCCCTGCTAGAGCAGTGTTGCCTAGAGCAGGTTGCACAGGAATGCAGCCAGGCAGGTTTTGAAAGTCTACAGAGAAGGACATTCCACAGCCTCTCTGGGCAGCCTGCTCCAGTTCTCCTGTCACCCTTAAAGGAAAGAAGTTTTAGCTTCTGTTCAAGTAGAATTTCATCTGTTACAGTTTGCGTCAGTTGCCCCTTGTCCTATCACTGGGAACCACTGAAGAGTCTGGCCCCATCCTCTTGACATCTGCCCTTTAAATATTTATAGCATTGATAAGATCCCCTCACAGTCTTCTGTTCCTGAGGCTAAACCGTGCCATGTCTCTCGGCCTTTCCTGGTAAGAGAGATGCCCTGGTCCTCTAATCATTTCCATAGCCCTCTGCTGGACTCTTTCCAGTAGTTCCTGGTCTCTCTTGAACCAAGGAGCCCAGAAGTGCACACAGTACTCCAGGTGTGACCTCACTAAGGCAGAGTATAGGGGAAGAAGAACCTCCCTTGATCTGGTGGTCACACTCTTGGTTAATGCACTAGTAATTTCTAGGTAACATGCATTGTTATAAAAAGCAAATCACACTGGCTCTCCAATAGTACTCTATGCTGCAGCTGTACAGGACAGTGTAACGGAGGACACTGAGTCTGCCTTCTCCTCACCATCAATTAGCACAGAGGAGGAAGATGCTGGACTTAAATACAGGGAAAGAAACAAATTAAATATTGTTATAGGTTTATTTGGGTACACTGTAAAAGTCACTTCCACTTTTCATCACAATTTCTCCAGGTACCTTTTTTAAGTGGTTGGGAATTGTTACTGCTCCTGTACTGCAGAGAAAATACTGAGTATTAGACAGCCAAAGCAGCACCCTCAAAATGTCAGTTGCGTTGCAGAGCAGAAACCAAATCTGAGTTTCTGATTCTTTTCCTTTTTGCTAGCCTGTTGAGAGGTTGGGATAGAACAAAAACAGAGACCGGCACTTGGAAAAAGACTAGAACTAAGATCTCTAATGGTCTTTGTCCAGTTTAATCCCCCCTGTAAAGTGGAACTATGTGTTCATCATTATCTTTAGAGACTATTGTGAAGATAAACCCATTGTGGACTTTGAAGTGACCAGATGGAAACTATAAAAATAAGTAAACCATTAACTTCTAATAAATGTGTTAGTTCTGGAGTGAATATGACTTCAGAGTAGTAGGGATGACATATAATAAAAAGAAATATTTTGGGTTTAGTTTGCCTTTTTTAACTGACTATATAAAAGCAAGCGTATGTACACATACATACCACAAGAGAGATGGGGATAACCTATATCAAAAAATTAACTCTAATAAAAAAAAACTTTGATGTGAAGACGGTAGTTTTCCCCCAGTCTCCCATTAAATAACTCCTTCCACTCCCCAGCGTTAGAGTTGCTCTTATTACAGAGAATTTGAAAGACAGTGGCAAAAGAGGCAACTTTTTTACCTCTGCCACTTGAGTAAAAGGCATTAAAATCCAGTTTCATTATCACAAGCAAAACACTATAGCCACTTTCTGCTGAGGCATTCATGTATTGACCTGGAACAAGCGAGTAGACAAGTTTATGTCTTTAGCTTGATGTGTCTAATAAATAATGAAGAATACATTGATACACACCTCATAAGCAGGACTTCATATTTATTTTCTCTGAGTGGTTTGAATTCTATTATGTTACTCTTACTGCTAATGGCAGAGATTATTATAGTAAGGGGCTTTTTTTACATTAGTCTTTTCCAAGTCTTCATACCTAGCAGCCATTTCCTTCGTCAGACTATGTAAAGCTGTTAATCTCATTCCACTTTCGCATAGATAATTTTCCACACACAAACCCGCAAACAGGTTCAAGACATTACCCACGATGACATCAAAGCAGTGCATCAGGAGGCTGAACCAGCACTTATTTCAATTCCATCGTGTATGCCAGTGCTCCTTCTGAGGCAAGGAAGTTCTTGGAGAAAACATCTCACTTTTCTGCAGATATAAAAAATACTTTTTTTTTTGACCTACTAGTCCACTGTCTCTTACTAGCCCTGTAGTATTTATGTAGAGCAGAGCTTTCAAAGCCTTCCTGAAGAAACCAAAAGCAAACTGGGTTTTCATCACCTCCTTAAACAATATCCTGTTCACTAAGAAAACATCACTGTTATCTAGTTTTGAAGAAAACAGCAAAATACAAGAAAAGCCTCTGGATCTGAGCACTTTCAATAGTTACCACCAAGAAACAATTCACAGTAGGACTTTGCTTAAGCTCAGAAATCAAGAAGCGTTGAAGGCATCAATAATTTACACTGGAGTAATTTTTCATTTGCTATCCCCATCCATATTTTACACATTTCATCAACATTGTTTCACTTCAGTGACAGCTGCACATTCATGAAAACACTGGAATGATCTGACACAGTGGTTCAAAGGCACTGCTTTTTATGGGTGTTTTACTACCATTTGGGTGTTTTAACTTGCGCTCAACTCCTCAGCATTTTGAGGCTTGCAGTCAAAACATTTACTTTCACATCCACTCACCTCTGTCTTTCTCAGCCACACCCCTTACTTAGCCATTTTACCAATAAGTCATTCAAAAACACCTCTAAATTTTCTTGTATTTGATGGTCTGTGATATTTGAAAAACTATTCACAACTTGCTCCATGTTACTGTAGCTATCACAGAGCCACCTCCTGATGCCTGGCTCACTGCAATAAGAATTAAATCCAGCTTATTTAGAAAATAAATTTGATTTCCATCATTACATCAGAAACACAGGCCAAATTCAGCTTTGTTGATTTACATACAAGGAATCGTGAAATAGTCACTATCTTGGACTTGATTTTAGACAAAGGATCTGTCTGCCTCTGCATGTCTTTAGCCTTTCTGCACGCCAGCAGTCCCTGCTGTGCAAAGCAGTGCTCTTCACTACCCAGTATCCTGAGGGCTGTCAAAGAGATCTAGTTTTTGTCACTCTTTCTTCAGCTGAAAGTGAGACGCAAACCCTGTATTAGCATACTACCATTGCACATAGCCATCCTGCACAACTGAAAGCACTGGCTTGTGCTCTGACAACATCTGCCGGAGGCAGTGTCACCTTATTGGAAATTTCCAGATACCTACCAGGGATCAAGTCCATTGCCAGAATTTCCATTCTTTCATATAAAATTTAGGAACAGCCGTAGCAGTCAGCATCTGGTCTGCAGGGCTATCTATTCAGTACCTTTATTTTATAATACAGAACTACCAGTCCCATTTTCCTAAAGACAGATGAAGCCCTACCAAGCTTCCTTCACTCAGGTGAATTTTGATTTTCTGGCAGTTCTCAGGGACATGTCTCACACACATTCTCACTTCCTTTCATTCAGTGGTAGGTACGACCTAGTATTGCTTGTCTTGTATACAGTGCCATGCAAGTGCACAAGTGTGTGCAAGCACACCCAGATTTTAATACCACAAGGCAAACAAGCGTAATTCTCAGATTCTATACCCATTATTTCCTATAGCGAACCAATAGATACCATCCCTCTTCCACAGCTCAGTTTGGCAAGGGATTTAACCATGGCAGCATGGTTGATATGGAGACCTCTTCTGAGTCTTCCTGAAAGTTAAAGTTTAAAGCATGTTTTTAAATTACTTACTTTGTTGCTCTCATTCACAACTCCATTAAAGGCTTTCTTGTATGTGATCATAAATATTAAACAGAGTTCATTCAGCACATTCATTTCTGATTTCATCTGTGGATTGTAACAACCAGCTTTTCAAACAGAAAGAATAGGGTTCACAGGCACATATTTTATTTAAATTGCTACTTTATTCCTTACACCTGTATGCAGAACAGAAGGAGAAAATTGGAAGCTCAGTTTCCTACAGGCACTTCAGGCCAGGAAGAAACTCAGATACAAAAAAAAAAAATTAAAAAAAATTAGAGTGAACTTTCAGCCTTTCTTTTAGGTTATGATTCCTTAGTGTTCATAGTAATAACTGAGATCTGACCCACTAGTGATTTTCAATTCTAAGCTGTTGCTTTAAAAAAAAAAAAAAAAATTGAGTGTCAGGTAACTTCAATCAAAAGTAAATTAAAAAAAAAAAAAAAATCACAAACCATGCTTACTAGCACCTTCCAATACACATGCTTTTCATTAACTTTTCTTCTTCCCAGTGCAGGGCATTGCTCAGTTTAAAAACAGTTTTTCTCTCTTTAGATTATAATGTAGTAAGAATAGAAATCACTGTTTGTTCATTAGAGTGCTGTTAAAGACAACTGGCCATAACTGGAGGCAAGTATGATAAGACTGTGATTGTTCTCACTTTCTAAGGAAGCTCAGTCAAGAACCATTTTCTCTCAAATTCTGCCTCATCCAGCTACACTTTATCTATATTTTAGAACAATGTTACTCAACCAGTGACACAGGAGACATTGGAAACTGGTCCAGAAAGTAATCAAAAAGCTTTTCTTTTTAACCAAAAAAATTGAAAAAAATGACATGCATATTCTCATTCATTACAAGTGAGCAAACAGAAACAAGGATATGAAAAAAAAATAATTCAAAAATCTGTTTTTCTCTTTGGTTGTAAATTAAATTATTATCTAATATTATGTCCATCTGTTGTTTTAAAAAATATTAGGGTGGCCCTTGACTTGTTTGAGAAAGGGTAGGTTATCTACTTTGATTATGAGTGAAAATTGCATCACAGAAGCAACAGTACTTTTGAGATAGGTTCTCACCCTAGGATTGATCATCCCAAATGCCTTCAGCGGATAACAGCAAGAAAAAGGGACTGTAATTCTGAATTTGATTTCAAATTCTCAGCAAAGTGTAGTAGAAAAGACAGTTTTAATTTGCCCTTAGCATAGCTTGTATCAATGATGAATCATGTTAAAGCACTATATGCTATTTATTGATTTTCAAGAATTCAAATTTCTGTGCTATTCTGAATTGCAGTACTGAATTACATACTGAATTGTTACAAACTAGCCAAAAGAGGATACCATCTAATCAGATCACTTGCTAGCTATATATGCTTAATAAAAAGAACAAGGGAAGAAACATGTCTTTTGTGATACTACACAAAAAAGAAATTAAATCCTAAAGAGGGTTTTCCTAATTAAATTTATTCTGCAGATACATTTTTCTAGGCTGAAGTATGGATAGCAAAAATTAAAATTGATGTGCACTGAATTAGTATATAGCTTATGGTTGCTCAGCACCTAATTAAGCACCCACTATTCACAACTTGCCTGATACAGCATCCTCAAATCTTTTGCTGATCAAAATGTCCCAGCAAACTTTGCATTGCTCATTTTATTCTTCTGCAGCTTTCTATTTTAATTCTTGGTATAGATGTTTCCCTGAACCCAGCAGGATCAAAAATAACCATAAGAAAGGCACATTTTAAGGAAAACAGCCTTCTGTTGTGAATGGCAATGTAGTAGGATTGTTTAAAAATTGAGAATTATTATCAGGACTTGAGCTTAAAGGGAAGAAAGGTTCTGTCCAGCACAGGAATTGTTAGTAAGCAACAAGCTGAATGCATGACTTCTGTGTCTTTGAAAGGTCCACAAACACTCATGCTGATAAACTATAAAAGCCCTACTCTGAAATTTTAAATCAGCTTTTGGACTGTAACAATCTGCATTCTTCAATGGAATAATTTTTCTTCAGAGCACCTACATATGTAAACTCAAATATGAGAAAGTATTACATTCTGAATACATACATTCAGCAAGGAAGTCAGCAATGACAATGCTTTCAGCAAGAAAGCAACACAGAGATTACACTGTGAATGCATCTGTCATCCTGACATCTAGCTTTGTTTAATTACTTGTATAATGTCTTTTTAGAACAGTTTAGGAATATCCCATTTTTCCAAACTGACATTTTGTCTGAGTGAGCCTGTGTTATTATTATATGACAAATACAATAAAAGGACAGCGTTAGAAGCTGTTACGAAGTTACTTGTAGTATAGTTTTATTCCATCTCTCAGTCTGTATTAATTCAAGTGACTGGCACTTTGGTCTAACCATGTTAAGGTATTTAAGTCTAGAGTAAGAAGAGACATACTCAAGCTATACTCAAAGGGCTTTATTTTGATTTGAACTGAGCAGTAAGTAGAATTTATGTTCAGCAGCAACCCACAGTTCTGAGGTAAAGGCTCAAACCTCACCATTTTAATGGAGAGAAGATCTGCAATAGCTTGCTTTGGAAACACCAAGCCATTGCTCCAGCGTGGACACAAACACACAAATAGTACCATGAGCAAGGGAAACAGGTTTCAAAACTCTGATCTGAAACACGTGTAAAGTTGCATGGCTATAGGCATGACAGGGCAGTCTAAACCATTCTAGCTGACCTATCTCTAATAGAAAACCGAGACCTGGAGATCAGTACTCTCTGACACACAGTTAAAATTCCCTATAAACTTAACTGAAATCTCAGTTTCAGAACTCAGTAAGAAATCTATTTGACCATATGTCTTTCCCTAATAATATATCTACAAGCTGTTTCAGCTTTCAAACATGAGTGCATAGCTTATGGAAAGAAAAAAAAAAACCAACAGTTTTAGAAAGAAGGCAGGTTATTCTGAGTTCTTTTAGTTACATGAAGCTAAGTCAGACTTAAGTTCTGGACTTTGATGGAAGCATTTATACAAATCCTCTTAAAAGCAGAATATGATACTCTACTACTTTTAAGACTACTTTACGTTTTCTCTAAAAATCAGCTGTAAATCCTAGGACTACTGAACTCCACAGACACATACATAGCTTCATGAAGTATCCTTAGCAGTTGAGTCTTTAAGAAAGGAAGAATGTGAACTGAACTCCTGAGTAATACTACTTTTGCTCATTCTAAAGGTCCAGTGGATCTCAAGGAAACCTCTAAAGCTTCCTAATTTCTTCTAGTCTTTCACTGCCCCTTTTACTTTCATAAAGTTACCAACTACCACCATGCAGAACCTGAAGGAGGATGCTGAGGAGGCTACAAAGACCATCTCCTTACTATCCAGAAAATAAATTATGTGGGGCACTTCTAAAGAAAATGGAACTGGGCTAAGAGTAAAGTGTGCTAAAGATATTATTTTTCCACGATGATGTAATTATTTGTTTCAAAAATTAAGATGTTTGATTAATGAAAAGTTGCTACCATAGATAAAATGCAAAAGCAGATGTTAAATGATCTGATTTCTATTTCTAATACAGCCTGCTGTTTTCTGTTAAATAAGTAAAGCTACACTCTCCATTTTTAAGTCTGTCACCATGGAATTTACTTTGACCAATTCAGCAAAAGGACTTCAGTGAAAACAATAACAATTAATAACAGGGAGCTGCCATTCGACTGAAAGCCCATGCTTGCTAAGTGTTAATCAATGTCTGCTAGAGCATGCTCTGAAACTGAGCTGCCATCTGCCATACTTAGGGACAAGAGTAAGAAAGCAGAAGCTAGGTTTTTTTTCAAAAGATTTCCCACCACACACACAGGTAGGATAGACAGGGGAAGTAAACAAAACATGATGAAGTGATGGTACAACACAGACAAAGACCTGGCATAGTGATGAACGCCAGGCCACCTGCATGACAACAGAATGTGACCTTTGGGCTTTCCTCCCCATACAGCTCCTTGAGGAATCTACAGGGCATAACATGTGTCAAGGGAGCACAATGTCTGCACAGCGCTTCACTGGGAGTCCAGCACTGTAATATTGATTTCTCATCACTGGTTTAATTCTGCTACTTGTCTTCTTTTGACTGAGCTCTGAAAAATCCTAAGTGTGTTTAACAGCAATGACTCCAAAGACTTGTATGAGAGGTTGATGGTAAATTAGAAAGGTGTTGAAAAGATCAAGCATAAAGAAATATCTGCTGCAAAACTAACAGAGAGTTTGAGACAGTGAACATCATTTAAAAAAAAAAAAATAATGCAGGAATCAGATTGAGTATAATTTAAACTCTTTTTTTGGTGACAATTGCTCTAATATTAAAAAAAATATTAAGAATAATATGATCCTGATCAATGACACCTTTGAGAGTGAGGAATGACTAGACACATGAAGACACTTGTTATTTCCTTTCTCTATTTACCTCTTACTTCCTATTTGAATTGCTCTGGGTCATAGGATTGACATTGACCACTGAAATCAGAGTACAAGAATGTCTGAACTGTCAGAGCCTTTCTGAAGATAATACATAACCCATCGAAATCAGCACTTGAACCTATGCCTGTTTTTGCAACCTTGTGTGTCTAAGAAAATAAGCTACACACTTCCTTTTTTTACTCTGCTTATGTTTATGGTTCTGCACACCTAGGATAAAGCTAGAATTGTACCTTTCTGTCAACAGACTGTAAAATATATGTGTGCTTTCATAGCCACCTGAATCCTGTAAAATTGCACTGGGGTACCATTACATGCAAAACCAAGTAGGGGCCATGTAAGTGCAAGAGGGTACGGAGAAAATGAAGCTATTAGGGTTCTGTCAAACAGAAACAGGACTGTATTCTGCCTTTCACTTTAATGTCAGCCCACTAAAATCAATGGATACAAAGACAAAACTAGAGCATAACACATCTTGCTACTTGCACTCCTTATTGCGCAGTCATCTGTATGTATGACATAGAAATAGGACCATGTTGCCAAAAGCCCATCCATCTTTCTGACTTTATTAGCGATCTAATAAAAGATATTAGTCCTGCTTGCTACCTTGCATCACTCATCTGTGCCACACTCCAAGTACACTCCTAATTTGCTTGAAAAGAACACAAGCTGCTTAAAGATTCAATATAGCTGCCTCCTCAAATTTAAATATTTATGTCTGTTGAATGGGTTTTAATATTTTGTTGTCTAGTTTCTGAGCTTACTTCAGACTTGGGGATAAAAATAAAATAAAATAAAATAGACATCATGAGTATATTCATCCATGGAGAAAACCCCCCACATCCTGTGGTCAGAGATAGAAAACATCTCTGATGATCTGTGACTGCCCAGCCAGTGAATGAAGAGGAGCACCAGGTAACAAGCAGCATTACTAAGTCCTGTAACAGGTGAGTAATTCAGAGAAGAGCTCAGAACACAGGTAACTTTTACACCTAGCACTCTATGTTTGCCATCTTGCTTTAATCTAGTTGTGCTTTGCTGCAAAAATACCTGAGAGATAGCAAGCATCAGGCTGCTACAAAAACATTAATCCATTGGCTGGGCATTCAGTTCCAGCTGATGAAGTGCTACACCACCCACAGCACATGTTTTCTTTTTCCTCACAGGGCTATCAGAAAGGACACTGCAAGGCAACTTAAGTTACTGTGGGGATGAAGAAGGGGTACAGAACAGGTATTAACAGTGAAATGCTTGCTTATCTGCTCCAAATGGATCAGCTTCTGAGGTCATGCCTGAGAAGTAGGGCCAGATACCTGATTCAGTAGCCTCTCCTTTCTATATATGCATTGTCCTTCAGCTGCAACTTCTGCATGAGCAACAAGCTTCAGTTCCACTATTCTGCCAGCAGAACCTGTAAGAAGTTTTCAATCAAATGGAAAACTAGCATAAATTACAAATACTCGCATAACAAAATTTATTTAAGAGTCTTCAGTGATAGGGAGCAGTGAGAAATGAAGAAAAGGATGTGGCACACATCAGCATTCTCAACCCTCCTATGTGTTCCTATTTCTGTACCTCTAAAATTAATTTAAAATGAAAAATTCCCCATCATATCACAAGGGAGCTTCAGCTATGTATTGTGGGTGGTAAACTAAAATGCATAAAGACAACAAGACCCACTCAAGTATATGTCTCAGTACAGAAAGGATATTTGAAGCTGCTTTTATCACTTATTTGTTTTATTATTTATGAGGCCATCTGCAGTCAGTCAGTTCACCTAAGCCTGGTCACAGCTGAAAGCCCTTTTTTGTTGTTGTTGTTTCTGCTGTTTCTGACATGGAACCTGCCTCTTAAAAAGACATGATATGAAATGCACTACTCGCTCACAGCTGCCCCCTCTTTTCCCCAGTAGCTGTATGATCATTTGATGTTAATGCTATCAAGGTCTGTAGGATGTTGCTTGTTACTGCCGTTATAAAAAGCATCACATGTACAGGCAATTCAAATTGATAGGCTGACAACCAAAACTAGCATCCTTATGCTAATTTTGTTCAGTTTAATTTTTTTTCTGGGGCTTTCAATAGCAGGAAGTCCTGCTGAATAAAATATCTGAGAAACATCTATTAGAAACATAGTAAACTATAACCAGAGCACACTTTTCTAAGTCAAGATCTAAGCCAATCTTCCCCTATTTAGTCCACATGTTCCACAATACACCCAGCAATGCATAGTCTCTGTGCCCCACACCTTACTAGGTTGGGCTCAGGCATTCAGTTTGTGTGCAGAAAAAGCTGCCGTGCCCAAAGAGTGGAAGGATTCCTGAGTATCTATTTCCATCCACTTTGTGCAAAGCTACCCCCTGAAAAAACATGGGAAGAAGGGTTAAGTGTTGGACTGTGACAGCTGCCACTTTAAATGTTTTGAGGATGCTATGTCTCAACTTAATATAGCTATTATTGCTTATCTCAAAGTTGCATTTGCAAATACTAACTTGCAGTTGAAGATCTCTTTTCTGTCATCAGCTCCAAAGAGAACAGTAACCATTAGCCAAACACAAAACTGAAAGTTTTAAATGTGACTTTGAACCTCCAAAATGCAGCAAGATGGTATTTTCACACTTTCCTCTGCAATCACAGACTATCCAGTTTCTTTCAGTGGTTTCTCCCATGAACTATACATTTTAGGAAAATGTACAGCTACATATCCTGCAGTAGAACTACCAGAATTAACAGTATTGTATCATACCATTTAAACTTCAAAATTTGGGTCTGAGGGATAAACAAGCCACACTGTGTGACTGTGCCCATATAAATAGATGACACTGTGCAGAAAATGTCGTCAGTCTTCTAAACAGTGTCTCAGTTATGGTTAAGCGGATATGGTGAATTAAAAAAAAAAAATAGCATAAAGTCTTCATTTACATAAGTGACCATCACTTCCCAGTGTAAGTACTCTAGCTATTTTCTGAAGGGCTGCAGCATTTACACAGCCTTTAGAGGGGATCTCATATCTGTTGTGGGCATTTCTCTAAGACTGGACATGTAATTTTTTCAGGCTCGATAAACCCATATGCCAACTTAGGTAAAGCTTTCCATACAGCTCTTCTTTTTTTTTTTTTTCCTTTTTTTTTTTTTTTTTTTTTTTGAGGGGTGGGGTGGGGTTTTTTTTGTTTGTTTTGTTGTTGTTGTTGTGTTTGGTTGGTTGGGGTTTTTTTAATTTATTTTTTTTTCTGACTAGCTTCTTGAACACTCCAGCAAGTAGCACTCTGTCATCTTTCTCTATTAACTTATAAGTTGAAATTTCAGGCTGGACATGGACAAATTAATAGTGCTACTGTCTAAAACACTATTTTGTCCTAAGGAAAATTATACTGGTGATCAGAACACATGATGACATTTCTCTCCCAAAATCTTCTAGATGCATTTACAAAATCTAAGGCTGAAGTACTAATGCAAAATGTCAGATCTAATTTAGAAAGTTCAGTATGTAAGATGGTATTTTACCATTTCTCAGATGTTCTGTAGCTAAACTGCATTCAGACAGAAGAGTCTTTGCTAATGCGATCTCCTAACCGAAGTTACCATGTCAATACAAATGATCATCATTTTACATTTAAACTATTAATCACAAACAGTGAAGCAGGGCCTTCTGGTTGAATTACTAGACTACATCAGACATCTATTTGCCATAAAATATGAGTTTACACTTCAGCCTATTCTTTTCCCAGCAGTCTTGCTGCCCTCTCATTAATATCTGTTCTCAAGTCAGACAGTGGGCAATACTTATATACTGAATGAATTTCACTAGCCCTCTTTCTCAATTAGCAGCTGATGCTGTAAAATACACGAGTTTTTAAAAATGTTTCGCCTTTTTATCTTGCTGCCTTCTTTAAAAACACCTCTTCTCTACAATTTCTACCTGCACCTGCAAGTGATAACTTTTCTTCATTACCAGGCAAACAAAGTTAGGCATTAATCCCAAAGGAAGGACCATAAAATTAGGTTTGGCCCACCTTTAAATTTCATTGCTATTTACCTCAGCTAAATCCATGAACCAATCTCTAGCTTTGCAGCTTTGCTTCCTGAACTCATCTATTAATGATATGTCAAAATCTAAAGCTCCCCGAAGAAAAGAGGTTGCCATGGGATACTGAGTGCTTAGGAGCAAACTGTAGAAAGACGTATCCTGCCAAGAAAGGCTCCAAAGACCTTGCTGTGTCAGCCAGTATTGCTTTTTATCTCTTTAGATGAAACAAAATCACTGCTCTGGGAGCCACTGGGCATCTGTCAGCCCTGATTGCTCCATCGTACTGACCATTTTCAACAGGCCTATAGGAATCTATTAGTGGAAAGGAAATTCCTTCGTTCCACAAAAGCTCTGACTTTGATGCCTGGTATTTGGGCTGCTCTCCTGCAGCATATGTAGACAAAACATTTTTCTTCATCAGTACCTGGCTGTAACCATCCTCTTCCTTCCTAGTTTTTAATCACTTCCCAACTCATATGTAAAAAATTAGTGTCCTAAGGATTAGTGATGCGTATGAGGCAGGATAGAAGAATAAAGTGTGAATACTTCAGGCAGGGTTAGCTAGCCAGATGGACATAATTTCCTCAGAGTTAAAGCTGACTTTTGAAAAAGACAAGAGGAAAAGAATAGGTGAAAACTAGAAGATGTGCCCGTTGAAGGATAATTTTCAAGACAGAGCACAGCTTCTGCCAGAAGCGCGTGCTTGGTGAGAAAAATAGAATTCTAAATTGCCCGAAGGGCTAACAAGACAGAAGGGTTTGTAACAAGTTCCTTCTGTGCAGTGAAGAACTTGGTCACTGATGTACTTAGAAACATTTATATATTCCCACACTGAACATGTCACACTAAAATCTTTGAATTTTTTTTTTTTTCTGTACATAAATTGCTGCCTCAGACCTGTAATAGTGATATACAGAAGTGGCTTCTGACACAATCTTTAGCAACAGACAGTTTTACAGAAATTCAGTTCTCCCTGCAACTTATTCACAAAAGAGAAGAAAGGCTATATTTGAGTAAAAATTTGCACCTTTCTTTCTTGTAGCAAACTTACTTCATGTAAGGGTAGCTGTAAAGTTCTGATTGCACACATTGTACAAAGTAATTTAATTCTTAAAAAAAGTTACCCAAGAACACAATCTTCAACTGGTAAAACCAATTATGCATTTACACGTCTCTTATGTTTCTAATTAATTTCTTTGAAGAAAAACTTAACAAAATGTTGCCTTTGGATTAACAATGAAGTTCAATTGAAATATAAGTTATATTGATGATTTCCATGAACAACTATCTAAAGATGCAGTGTCTACAGCTGTCTAAACATACAGGCTCGGGTCTTTTTTGCAGTCATTTATACAGATAGAAATGAGGCAAAATGATGCACAGGAAATAGTCTGCTGTCCAACAGTAAGTGCAGTGTGTCTGCTTCACCAGTCTGTGGTAAAGTGACTTGTGAAGGTAAAAGAAGTTCCCTATCATAATAGTTTCCAGCTGAAAAGCATGTGGGATTCTGTCAGCAGGACCTATTTTATATCGCGAGTATCCAGTGCTAAAAAGAAACATGAAACCCAATACATATTTTATCATACAGACCCAAAACACTTTATGGCAGAACAAGGAACATGGTATTATCAACCTCCAACATGAGATATAAGAAAAATACATTTAAATACACCAATGAGATGACATCTAAAATTTCATATTCCTGTTTCTGAAAAGCTTGTATCACAAAAAAATAGAGGGAATTTACAGAAAAGAAGAACAAATTATTAAAGAACAGGACACTGTGATATATGGGGAAAGATCAGAAGATTAACACCTGGTTAAATTACAGGTATGGTGAAAGGGCATATGAAAATCAGCTTGAAGTATTGGAATATCATAAGCCATAAAACGGCAGAGAAATCACTTTCACTTAATAGACAAAAAATAGTAATAATTGAATGATTGTAACAAAAACCAAACTTAAGGTAGCAATAGATAAGGAAACATCTCCCAGCAGTGCATTTTACTGTACTGCACAGGTTGGCCTCAGAGAATGTTGCAGTTCATGACTCTTAACATAAATGCACATCCTAACCAATCATGTTAGCCACATGGGCAGAAGAACAGTCTAAGAGAGCTTTATCCTGTGAACTCACAAGACTAGATTTAAAAACTAGGAAACAAAAAGTGTCTTAAGTTCAGAACAATGGAAGAGTGCAAATTCTATACAAATATGAGCTAAAAATGATAACTCTTAGGTTTATTTATACTTTTTTTCCTTCTGGAAAGCTTTGAATCTCTTTAAAAAAATCAAGACAGAATACAATAACTATACAAAATTACCTTTGGTGAAATATTTCTCCTTGAAAAATATTTTTATATCAACAATATTTTAAGGGTAAGAAATCTCTTACAAATTGCAAAATCATTCAAGCTACATTTTTGTTTTGAAAGCAACGACAGTGATTTTCTGTCCATTGTATTTCTTAACAAACATGAAATCCTCATTCACTTTTGACTCTATTATCATTAATCTACTGACTTATTTTTAAGTTAAAAAAAAAAAAAGCAGCAAAACAAACAGGAGATAAAAAATATTGGAAACAAGAAAAAAAATATTTGAGCTGCAACTAGTATTCAACTCCCATCATACACTTGAAAACTTCATCATCCCTTATGTGAGTGGAAGCACATTGACACAGTGGATTCAGACTGGACTGCTGGATAACCTGCACAGTTAACTGCAGCATCAATTCCCACTCATAGACCAGGACAAAACCCACACAGTGAATAATGCATTTCAGCAGATAATCATTAACAAAGAATAAAATGCATCCTCACATCTTTGAATTTCACTTTATGAGGCAAGGAATCACTTTCAGGTCTAAGTCAGAGCTCTTGGGAGTGAGGTTCTGAAAAGCTCCTGTTATAAGTCAATGGCAACATTTCCACTGCTCCTGGGAAATGTTATGAGCCTCTCTGAAAAAGTTAGCAGTGCAAGGGACTGAACTCAAACTGTGACCGGGCACAGCACCTTGGTCAGTTTCTCAGAATACTGAAATGCCACCTCTGAATCTACAGTTTACTTGGAAAGTAGCATAACATCTGGGCCATGTGGTACTAGCCAACTAATGTAGAAAACTAATTTTCCCAGGCGCCATCCATAGTCAAGTAAGAGTGAGATGTAGCACTTATCTACTTCTTATTGCTCTCACATTTATTAAAATTAAGTCTAAAATTCAACATATTTGGGTACAGTCTTGGTTCTCTGCTTCTTCCACCCAAAAGGGCTGCTGAGGATGTGATTTAATTCCCTTAACTACAGAGAGCTGTAGTGTTGCAGTGTGCCTCTGAAACATGCTCCCCTGCAGAGCATGGAGAGCAAAAGGGATTGCATCTACAGTGGTATCTAAATTGCCATTCATTTACCCAAATGAAGACACTTTCAACTACAAGCAGACTTTTCCATTGAAGACTGACCCTTGGAAATACAAAACCAACACTTTGATCTGGCACTGAAAGAGAGATTGTTGTTTACTTTATTTTAACGTAACCTGTGTTGAACACAGAAAGTCAGAGCAGATAAAAGTTTTAATTCCTGGCTAAATGCCTGCAGTCAGCTTCCTGGTGGTGTTCATGGTCAGGTTCAACTTCCCATGGATACAGGGGAATCATCAACTTTAAGCAATTATTGAACCTCATCAAGGCTGGCTTTGTACCTCAACTCAAGGACAACCTCAAATTGCCCAAGACAAAGATAAAGCTACCTTACTCTTGCCTCAGCTGTCACAGTAAAGCAACACTGCTGCCATCTCCACATATTTAATGCCATGCAAAGACATCCCTTTTTTTAGTGAAGATGCAGCCCAGGGCTGCTGCTTCTCCTGTCTCTGTGTCTTGGAGCATGGATGTCTTTTGAACTTCCTGAAGTCAGCAGGATCCTCTGGGAATTATCATGTTTATTTTTAAAAAAGACCTATTGTCCTAGAGACTAAGAACATTTCTGAGGCTATTTTGAAACTGTTTATTGTTCTAACCTTCAGTTTTAGGGACATCAGAGAAAAAGTGATTAAAGACCCATTTCCCCCACAGAGACACTATTTTTATTCATTTTTGATGCCCTATTTGGCTATTTATTGCCCTTATTGTTCCTTTTGATGGTTGCTAGGGAAAAGGAGATTAAAACTCAATGTGCAGCACAGCTCATTCTAGGGTATAATTTTTCTGGTATTTAAAATAATGTATGCTAGATAATAGATAAAAATTACTGCATTGAGCTTAAAAGGGGACATTACTGTGCCATATTTATTTTTATTTTTTCCAAGTCTTCAAAAAAATGTTTCCTAAGGGATGCACAGGAAGAAGACAGATGTGATAAATACAAACAGATTTCCTCTGTGAATGCAAGAGGAGAAACACGAGCCCCAGAACAACAGGCTCTTTTCCTCCACGGAACAAAGAAAATGTTCTGTGCTAGACAGGACTAATTTACTTTAATTATTATTTTTTTACTAAAGCACATGCTGTCATGCATTACTTGGAGCATATGACATAATTCTGTGAATAAAAAAAAATTCTTAATATGGCTGTATTAGTGATATACCTATTAAAAAAAAGGGGAGGGGGGCATGAGGGCAAATATCCCCCTGTTAAGTGGTCAACTACACTGGGAAGGGCAAAACCCAGGGACTCTCTTAAAAAAAAGCAGAAATTTAGCCAGTAATTGGGTTTTGCTCTGGGCCTCTAGTTTCTTCCAGAGGCTCTTGATTTCATTGGAAAGGTTGGCCCTTCCAAACTTGATAAGCAATGAAGCTACAAATTCCAGGTAAACCACATGAAGTGTCAGCTTCGCTGATAAAGCTCATTTTGTGAAACAGAAACAGGTGGTTGTATGCAGGAGATGGACTTCCATACGAGTGCTGCTCATCTTGAGTTGGTGTCCAGAGAAGGAGGAATGATTCACTTAACTTCTGAGCCTGCCTGGACCAGAGGGAAGAAACTCTGGTGGGGGAAAATTGTCCTGTGCAGAAGAGATGAACAACTAAAACCAGGGCTGTAGGAATGGCTGGGCCATCCATAACGTACCACTTGGCTTGCGCTGTTTTTCAATTTCAGTAAAACAAGAGGCAACAAGTAGGAAGAAAAACTCTTTCAAGGTGACTGACAGATTTTTAAAATTCCTAAAACCTTGGAGTGAATAGAGACTTGAGAGTCTGGACAAAGTATTTACATGCTTTTAGAAACAATATCTGAAACAGGGTAGCTGATTCCTGTGGCTGACACCTGTCATGAAGAATTCAGAGAGGAATTTCTCTGCTGTATTAAAAGAGAAAACATGCCTGTGGTCACAGCCTCTTCTTACTTCCTCAGGCTCAATTTCTACAGCTGATTGCCTTTGGGCACATGCCTGTGTGCTGCTCGCATTGTTTTAACAGGGTCCCATGAGAAGGAGAACTTGTAAAGAGCAAGGTTTGATTCCCATACCCACCAAAGGGTTTCTTGTGAGCCCCGGAGCATCACATTTCATCTCACAGTTCACTTCTTCATTCAAAAATAAATAGAATAGAATTTACCTATTCCACTGTAAACTATCAAAAGTATTAAAGTACATATATGACTCCAATGTTACACTGATAAGCATCACTAAATAGTCATCCCTAAATACTCACAGTGAAAAATGGATTGTCAGACCAAAGCATTTGGCTATCTCACATGACCTTTAGATCTTTCTCTCTCAGAGATTACCGTGTGGCTCAAACCACAAAAAATAAAAAAATCCAGTATGGATTTCATGACTCAACCTGTGATTGCTACGCAGTCTGTGACTGTTGCATTGGACATCTTCTGATTACCCAGAACTCATAAGCTATCTGCACAAAGTGGTGGAATTGGCAAACGTTTTAAGTACCAGGAAAGCTGTTTTTCTAATAGAACCTTAATTTACCAATGTCTGTCAAGATCAATGAACAAATTACTTCAGGAGTTAAAGCTATTTTTTAAAAGAAATTACAAGACCCAGTGGTAATGGGTGCAAGAGAGACTCATGTAAAATACTAACTCAGCTGCTTTCCTCATGGATCCTTTAAAATCTGTGATCCCTGAAATTAAGTATTTCCAGGGATTGTAAACTGTGTCATTTACTACAGCAGTTCATATACTCTGTCAAACTCAAAATAAAGGATTCACAGAGATCATAAACTTGCTAGATGCAAGACCTGGCATAGACAGACACACTTTTTTTTCGGACTGTCAGGTTCTGGAGAACTTTCATTTATGAGAAATACTTTTTCTCAGGTATCTAGCTGATCTTGTATGTGTATGCTACTCTGACTACGTGTTGATATAAAGCCTGAAAAATAACACGAGTAAGAAGAATTTCAACCTCAGTACATACTACAGAACAGAAAATACTGCCTTTGAAGTAGCTTCAGTTTTATAAACATAAGCATTAGAAATCTGAAAAATATGTAGAGAACCTAATGAAGATAATAACCATGTAGAAGTCAGTGGATAAAAAAGCTGAGAATATGACTGACTGAACAGCTCCAAGACCCAAGGAACTCAGGTTACAAAACAAAACAAAACAAAAAAGCTAAAAGTACAGTAGCCACTCGATGAGTCAAGATTTAAATTAAAACAAGAGGTCTTGCAAGAGTCGGGTGAACTGAGATGATATTTTAGGGAATTAAACAAATATCTAAAAATGGAAATAGGGAATGAAAAGGATGATGTAAAAGTATGGTTTAAAATTAGTTTTGTAAGATAAGGAAGGAAATACACATGGTGAACTTTTACTAGATATGAAGATCAGCTATCAAGGGAGAAATTAAAATATTAACATTTAAGGAGATGGTGAAGGCTACAGAAAATTACTCCAGAAGAACATGGGCAATGTTAAAAGTCATCAGGAAGATGGAAAGGACTTTCCTGAAGATGTGTCATGAAAATGTCACTATCCTGCTGTAACACCTTAAATAAAGAGACACTTAGGGTCAAGTATAGAGACTGCATCAGCCACACCATTTTCAGATTAATCATTTCAGTGGTCAGATATTACCCCAAGCTGGGACAAAACCAAAGTGCCTGTGCAGCACTCTGACTAGTGTGCATGTGTGTTACTGCTACTGCCCAGAAGGCAGACTTAGGGAAATATTTGTTACTGAAGTCTCCCCGAATGGAGGGAAATATAAAGATATATATTTATATTGTGTACAGCCCTTGGCTAACCACAGTAGTTTCACTCACAGAACTGACACAAAGATTTCTCTTTGGAGTCTAAGATACTAGGTAACCTCTTTGATGTCAGGTATCTTCAGTTAACAGCTGGGGTTTCTATGAAATACATAAAACACCGGTGTGATACTATACTGGATGCCACTTCTATTCCAAAAGTGTGTTTCCCTCTGCTTCACATTTTGGCAAATGTATTCCAGCTTCAAGGAGACTAACATCAATTCTCCTGAAGCACTTAGTTTTAATTTAGAAGAAAATAAAGTCATATAAAAATCATAACCTGAAGTGGGTTATATTTTCTAATATAACAATCTTACAAACAAAAAGAAAAACCTAGATTAAGACAAAGAGAGGAAAACATAGAAACCTAATTACAAAGGGAAGTCTCAATATAAAAGCAATTACAAACCTCAGCTGTGGGAAGCAATTTTCACGACAACAAAAACAAAGTCACTTCATCTCTTTTCTGGGCCCTGGCCATTAGCTTCCCTCATGTCCTAGGTGGCACCTCTTCATGCTGCATGGCAAGAAACAGTCCAAAATTTCAAAGTTTGTGTCTGTAACTAGTGCTGAATATATTTAACCTCAAACTGCAAGAGAAGTGTTTGGATATAAAATAATTTACGCTTTATTACAGTTGCCTCCTCTTCCTTCATAATCTAAATAGCAGGTGACAAGCTCAGAAGTACTCACAATCCAGTCTTGGGTTCATCTCAATATTGCAACCAAATCTGAGCTCAAGTCTCTGTTAGAGAAGCTGATTAGTTAATCAATTGATGATATCACAGACTACAATGTAGACACAACACCAGTACTGAGACTGCTTTAATTCCTGTTTGAAGTCCCACAGAGGCTGTGATAAAGCACTAATCATCAGAGATTTCCACCCCCTTAAGTGATAATTTGCAAAGCTCAACGAATTTTGTATATAGCTACTCTAGCATAAAAGCCAGGAAGATAAACCCAGTAGTACATATAGGATAATTTTTGACTTAAAGCAATATGACAAAAATCACAAACAAGAAGTTTATGATTATAGTCACAAATTGTCTATTTTGCTTAAAGGTAAACCCTCCCAAATATGTAAATGTAGCTCAATGTAGTCAATAATAGGTGAAAAAGGTTAATTATCTCTAATTGAAAATTTATTTTAATTTTTCAATTATATTCTGCACGAGAAAGTATTGCTGTGGATGTCAAATAAGACAAAAAGACATTAATTAGCCAAATAAGACTACATGGCAAGATAAACAAAACTGAAAATGAAATGCTTCTAAACTTAATTTAGGCACAGGGAACAATAATTATGAAACTTAATAGAAGGTAAAAAGAGTTTTTAAGAGTCACTTTTCAATTCAATTGATATGTAATGTGCTCCATTTACATGCAAAACGTACCTTGGCTACACAAGCTTCCCACAACTGGAAGAGGTTCAATTTCCCAATTATAGCTAATAGATATTTTACTGTAAGTTGAGAGAAAAATATATAGAATATAAAGCCTGTGATGACCAGGTAACTTAATAAGGATTACACAATCTGTGACAAGAAGCAAGATTTGGAAAAGGAAGAACAATTCTTGCTTGAATGAGGGAAAATTATTGCAGAGACATTTGGAGGGACAGATCCTGGCAGCTGCTGGTGTGTGCACACATGCAGGATGGGCACATAAATACAAGTATGAAAGATGAGCGTCATTCACCACTCAGCTACAGCTAGAAAGGTGGCACTTTGCTGCTACTCTTCTCTTCTTGTACTTGACTCTGCAGAGGCACTGAAGCCAGAGACACGGTGGCATGCTGAACAAATGAACACACAAACATATACTGATTTTTTCATGCATCTACTTAGAGAGGGCAGCCGTCAAGTGCACCTAGGCAGTATAAAATTACATGAGCCTTCTGGAGGACTGCTTTTCAAACTGTATGAAGACAGAAAAAAATCAGGAAAGTATTAAAATATGACTTTATGTACATCATACTCATTAATTTTCGCTACCAATATAAATATTATTCCAGCTCTTTTGCAGCCTTGCAAGGGTTCTTCAACTAGCTTTGCTTGTCAAGGGGCCTTATCAGGAGTCAGGCCACCTCACACTGCTAATGTTGCTGGGGTGGTTCTGGCTGGTGCTCTACTTCCAATACCAGACACACATCCTCCTCCAGACCCTCTCTTGCACCATCCATCCTTATCCCTCTGTCTCAACCAGAAACCTCACACATATACTGCCGAGAAAACACAGGAACAAATGAAGAAATGCAGCACTCCATACAGCATTTCACCCTACAGTGGGGGCAGCTGCTCCCACCTGAGCAGAGACCTCTAGAAAGAAAAAGCCTGCTGCAAATAGATTTACAGTGTGTTGCAGGAAGGCCAGGCAGGAGTCGCACCTGTAAAATTGGTGGGTTTTGCACTGTTCTCTGGTAGGATTTCACAATGGAAGAGAAACACAGTAAATGCTCTCAGATGATGTCTCTTCAGGTTTTCTAAAATTACATAAGTTATTAGCAGCTTTAATTGTATTCCACACTACCCTACAGGGAAAACCTAGCCAAGTAGTATCTTAAAATCAGTTAATGGGAGAAAATATTTTTTTTTAATGCTACAGCTACTGTTCACAGGTGTAAGTGCAGAATCTCTCTAAAGCAGGAGAGAAGGATAGGGAAGGGTGGGGTTTGCAGCCAGGATAAAACATTCACAACTGGGTTTATTTTGTGGTATTATGCATAAAGCAAATAAGCCATATTTCTTTTTTTTTTTTTCTCCTCTTTCTTTTTTTGGAAGGGTGGAGAATAAAGGTCAGATGTGAAAAAAGATTGTGAAGAAGTGTTCTTTAGCTTACACAATTTGTAACTTCAGCCATTTTCAGGATTAAAAAAAAAAAAAAAAAAGAAGGGAGAAGCAGCAGCAGTAGAGGTAAATAAACCCTGAAAACAGAGGAGGGAAAAAAAGGGTAAGTAGAAAGAAATTAGGGCTAGATATAGCACCATACCTTATTATGGTACTACCTTTTGATGTAAAGGTTTCCACTATCTGCTTCAACAAAAGACTGTCTTATACAGCCTAAGAAAAGGTTAAGCCACAAGACAAGGGCAAAAGTGGAATGTTAATACAGACAGAAATATATTATTTGCTGAAAGAAGTGAAAAGTTTTGTTTCATTGTTTTATTCTAAGAGAACTTTGTAAAAAGCACATTTTCATGTGAATTCATTTCCTCTGTAGCCCATCAAGAGCTTTTCCCAGCATTTAACATCAGTGTGAGTGTGTAAATAGTTTACAAACTCACCCAGCCTATTATTTCACAGGATTATTAATTAAATAAAATAAACATATTGTTAGCTAAATAATATTTTTGTGTAGTAACACCCCGTATTGGAAATCTGAGGTTTCCAGTATTCAGTATTCACTTCCGCTCTGATGTGAACAGAAGGGCCAACACTGAGGACAGAACAGAGAAGTGAGGTGATGTGGCCAAGATTAGAGGAGGGAGGATGTCAACATCACAAGCTCACAAGGAATGCTTTCTTGCAGATGTCAACACAAAACACATCTTGACAGGAGGCACTTGACATTTTTGCATTACTGTTTACTATGCACACAGGGGTGGAACCCAATGATTGGGTTTCTTCCAGACTCTGTAAGGGCCAACATTACACAAGGGTGTCACATTAATGTTATTGATGACTGAGCTCCAGATGCAGCTAGCCTCAGGATGTTCTTCCTTCCCTTTCCTGGACAGTTCTATGAGATCATAAAGTTCTTTCTCAGGGCACTCAAGAGAAGCTGAAAATAAACCAGTCCATTGGCAAAGACACCTCTAGGGAATAGCTTCTTTCCTGTGGCCAAAGAATACCAGAAAGAAACATACAAATACGAAGAAAATTGTTCTGAATATCTTGCCAAAAATTGACATAATGTATTTGAAGAGTTTCTTATAATTACTGTACTTACTGGAAAGATATATATATAAACACATATACAGTGAATGCATACATATGTGTGTAGGGCACATAACTCTACGCACGTGTCTAATTTTATAGAAACTAAAAGGAGGTCTTATTGATGCTGAAATATATGGTCAGAGCTGTAGGGTGCATTTTAGAGCACAAGTGACAGGAAATCGCCAGATTACTAGCACATTTGCAGTATATAGTTTGACAAGGTCTATTTGAACTACTGTTGCAAATAAAAAACGAGACTGACAAGACACTCATCCATTACCAAAGCACCTTTCAGCCCATGCTGTCCTTCATCCTGTCCTTGCATTTTACATCTTTCCACCTAAAAGCGTGACCCAGGTTATATTGATGCTACATGGGGTGTAACTGACAAGTACTTGTTATTGAAATGAATTACATTAAAGGGAAGAATATGGAGACCTCAGGAATGCCATCCAGCTCTCGCTGTAGTTAATAAAAACATCATGAAGTCCTGTTTAATTTTACTAATGTTCCATCTCCAAACTGATGAATATTTTGAAACTACTGCTGCATGCTAGAGGCTGAAACATAAGAACACACAGGAAAAATTATTTTGAAAAGCCAGTCTCAGGCTGCTATTATAACTAAATTTCAGCTGGCGCCATACTTAGCTTAATTACATAAATTGAAATGAAAGCTAGAGATAAAAGCAGAAAAGCTACACCAGTGGTTTGTGTAATACAAAGGCTGTGCCCCTGCATGGCAGGCAGCGGAGGAGAGCAGGTGGACTGAGGACACGAGGAGCACACCAAAGACAGCAGGGTCAGGTGAGTGATCCTGAGTCCCACTGAGAACTATCTTACTCAGAATCTTAAACTGCATTTTAATAGAACTCAATGTATTTAAAACCACTTAAATAAAGCTATGCTACCTTACACTTGTTGAAAATCCAGTCCATTGTATTTCAGTTGACAGCAATGATAAGTTGAGAAGTGGATTTAAATTACTACTTTCATTAGATGAATCAGTAATAATGAAAATGCAACCACTGGGGAAAATATCCCTTCAAATGAGAGCTTTACGATGCTAACATTATGTTGCACACATTATTAAAGAACAGTCTAACAGGTTGATTAGCCCTTTCTAATGGTGCCCATCCATTATTAATAAAGCAATCATACTTTTAAGGCCTGATTCTCAATTATTTCATTAGCTGGATGAAAAATTAAACAAAGATGAAGAGAGAAACATTTTAGCTTTCTTAGAAGCCCTGGGGAGGAAAACCTTTTCTCCCACGGTGTTTTTGTTGCATTATTTGACAAGTGGAATAACCAACTTTTATCACTGTGGATTTCTGCTGGTGAACATACGCCAATGAACCCACCAGATACATTCATTAAGTCTGACTCATGGAAAGACTGAAAAGAGTACCTCATCTCAGCAGTAGCAAAATGCCAAAAGATTTAGATGCTCTGCTTGACCTTTGTTTACAAATTGGCTTTATGTAGAAATGGGGCTGAAAGCCTCCTATAAAAATCTTTCATCTTTTGAAAAAAGGCAAAAAAGATCCTTCTTGAAATACAAGCTCAGTAATACTAATCACAAATCCATTTTTTTTCCAGTATATATAAAACTCACAATACTTTTATCCCCATTCAGCAAATCACTCAGAAATATAGAAGTGCTGTTTAGGCCAACTGTCTGAGATGAAATTCATAAACAGAACAGCAGAACTTCTAAGATGTTTAAAACTCAAGTTGCTTCACATTATCCTGATCATCTGCCCCCTAATTACACTAATTTACTAGTCACCACATTATCTATCCATTTTCTGACAGACTAATACCCACTACTCTATCTGAGAGACAGAGATTCAGCTAATGACATATCACAAGTCAAGAGATGCATGCTGATTTTTGTACACCAGATTAGCTCGGCCTACTGACGTCATCTTCCATGCACAGGCAGGAAGTGACACCAGCTTCTAGGCCAAAAGACATGTTAGCCATGGTTTATAAGCAATGTGTGTATCTGAACTATAAGCAAAGGGGGATGAGGCCTCTGTTAGAACTTCTTAAATGTTTTGTACATATTCCTTACCTCTTTTGGAAAGTCTCCATAAACACTGCAGACCCCCCTAACAGTTACTCTGAAAACAAAACTGCCTGCAGAACACTGCCTATCACAGACTGCTTCTGGAAGACATATGGACAGGACTGAAGGGGAGACAATTTACAATTGTACCATCAAGACCTGGAGCAGGAAAAAATGAATGACCAAGTTTCCCCAGTGACTCTCCAAGACACAAGCAGATCATGGCAGCTTCTGTTGCTGCGTCCTTGCAGCTAATGTATCACATCTGCAATGTTTGCTGGTATTCTGGAGAACTAACTTAGAGGCCATTTCCTTCCCACATTTCTTAAGGTGCCTCCCAGCCCTAGGAACAGAGGTGACCAGCAAGGAATGCTTGCTTATCAGAAATGAACTCGCCTCACTCAGTCTTACAGATGAAACCACTTCACTGTCACCCAAAGCAAAACACTTGAAAAAAACCAGAGAAGTGCAGATTTTTTTCTTGTGCAGAAAAGGCAGAGCAGAACATTCAAGAAATATGATTATAGGAATGTTCAGCTAAGCACTCATTTGTCTTGGTGTTTCAAACATCTTCTTATTTTCTTTTTTTTTTTTCCTGCTCTCTATTTTTCTTTGATTTAAATGCAACTTTTAAGTTCTTTTTATATTCATGGCTGATGCAACAGGAGTATTTGGAAATTGGAGTGAAAGCAGAGATGTACTGAACAGAATTTAAAAGGTTGCCCTAAGAACACAAAGAAACAGAAAATAAAGAGGTTTTGGCAGAAGATAATGAAGGACGTGGTGAGATTCATCTATATGGAAAAACAGACAACAGTAATTTTTTCTTTTTTTTTTTTTTTAAATCATAGCATTCTTACAAAAGAAATAAAAATCATCAAACTAAGCTTAACATAACATTTTCCTTCTGTTGTTGTCTGATAACAGCCTATTTAAGTTTATACTATTGGCTTCATAGTATGGTTTGAAGCCATGGTTTGAAGCCAAATACTATGGGTTTATACTATGTACTCAAGCCTGTGCTCTTGCCCAGACATGCCCAGTCTCTCTCCATATGTCAATCCACATATCCAGCTGTAAAAGTAAATCGAAACACTTGCCTTCACCCAGGCTCCAAGCTCCCCTCCATACAGTCTAACAGCACTGGTAATAAGAAGTGCTGAACACTATAAAGCTATCCATCAATCAGCACAGCTCTTCCCAAGAACTGTGTGGATGTCATGACCTGAAAGTCCAACCATGTTTCCATATGTCATTGAGAAAGGAAACTACGTGGTTCACAGTACACTGCATACACATGTCCAGTCCTGAACCCACGTGTCAACTGGAAGAGCAGCCAGAAGCACAGCGTAAACAGCAGCCACCTGAGCAGGTAGATCTAGCACCTGGCCTTCAGGGTCTCAGAAAGTAGCAGGGTCTTTCTCTTTCATTGTGTATGATGCCTAACATAATGGCATCCTTTGCTTACTGTTCCTGTTACTATTTCTTACTATTAAAATTTTCTGAACTACATGAGATATCATTGCCACATCTCCCCTGCAAGCTTTTTAATTCCAAAGCTTATACGTAGCTTGTTTTCAATACTGATTATAAAGCAGTGCTATTTGGGTCTCTACTGTCTAACACTATAATGACCCAGGCCTACTAAATGACGGAAGAGTGACCAAGATATTTAAACCCTAGAAGGGAAGAAAGGCTTGTTTCCATTAGCATTCCCTAAATGTGCTTCATGTTGCTAATCCTTGACCTCAATCTGCTAATAAAATATTTTCAGATTTGGAGTACCAGGGTCATTTTTGAGTTCATCCATTCTGGTGCAGGAAATTTAATTTGGGCTTACAGTAAGCATCAGAACTGAAAACTGATGAGGTGATAGTACAGCACATTATAGTATAAGAGTATTTGATTTCTGATCTACTTTTTGCAATTCTATAGAAACAGAGTAATGTGCAGAGATTAGAGGTTTGAAAGGACTACCAGGCAATATCCATATCCAGTAAATCACATGCTTAGTGCAACAAATACCCACTGATTACCTATTATTAAAAAAATGAATAAAAATACATTGGATCATAAATACATTCATAATAATTCAATGTTGCAAAAAAGGAAGGACAGTATAACAACACTAATAACTCTGTGAAAGACAAACTATATTTCTCAAGAATGCCACTAGTGATTCTTTGTAGTCATTCTTTGAAATTAGTGATATATTTGTCATCTCAGTATCTTGGAAAAGGCTGAATGAACTCCCTCTGTCCCCACTGTTACAAAAGAGCTCTAATCCTTAACTCCTGCATCATTACATTATCAGAAAACTAGATTATGAATCCTAATCTTTCCAGGACAGGTGACAAGAGCAGTTTTGTCATCAGATTTTGCAAAACAGAATCAGTCTGAACATTCAAAGTCAGTATTTCAGCATGAAAAAATGGTCATTGTGTAAATGTTGACAAGTTGAAAGCTCCTGTATGTTCAACTGAAAAGTGGATGAATAATCATTACCGAGCCTATTTACGCACAAAAATTTGGGAATTTTTTATTCACAGTCTTGCTTTCTGAATTAACCTGGCTTCTGATATGTAATCAATGTCTTTCAGCATATCTCCCGTCTGAGCAGCACTTATAAATAAATAAATAAATGCACTAAATAAAAACGTAGGGGTCTTCCAACTGATATTAGACTTGGAGCAGCAGTCCCCATTTCAGAAAGTCTGCAGAAATTGGATACCCTTCTTTTATCATCTCTATTAATACCTTGATTGTGAAGTTTGGGAAACTACATGTTTTCCACACCTATCCAATAGGTTTCTTGGAACCCTTAATTATCCAGTGTTTCTAAGTCATTCAGATAACATTTACCAAAAAAAAAAAAAAATTATTCTCTTGCCAGTGTAAAAGAAAGAATATGAGAGGGGTTTTTTAAACTTTTGTTTGGCTTGGGGTGCTTTTTGCATTCAGTTCCCCACACCTGAGAAGATTTCTTTAAAATTTATTAATCCCACTGATTTTTTTTGGGAACCAGACTATGGCTGAAATTTTGAAGTAGAAAAAACTCTGAGACAATAGAACGAATTCTGCAGCAACTAAAACCTTTGTGAACTCCCTCGCAAAGATTAGACTTCAAATCAATTATTCAAACTTTTTTCATTAGTTCCATGTTTACATACAGAGACTTAACAGGCAAAGTAACTTATTTCACAGGAGGATTGTTTCATTGGTTCCTTGTTTTCAGCTGAAGTGTTCAGCATGATGGAGGGATTCTAGACTAGCTTTACTAGTTTCCACTGTTGGGACCATTGGGAAGTCAAAACCTGAGTCTTGCTCTAAAATAGGTATTTTAATGTGTAATAACTAATTAATAATTTAAGTTTCTCCTCTCTTTTAAATAATGCATTGAGAATTCTTTGTAGCTGCATCTGGGGTTTGAGTTTCTGTAATTGCTTTCAAAATTTCTCCATGCAATCACCAGGGCTATAGACCAAGAACAAGTAAGTTACTACATAGCAATAGGAATCTGGGAAATGGAGCTGTAGGACACTAGTGAAAACCACCAGCATAGGTGGTCTTACCCAGAATATGCCTAGAGGAAGCTGAATTTTTCTTTTAGGCCGTCAACTCTTGTCAGAAGGATCCTGACAGATTCTTCATATTGGCTTCTTCATCCACCCACCCCCCACCTTTTCATTTTCATTTGGTTACAGAAATTTTGGCTAAAGAGAAAAACAAGTTTAGTTTTACATATTAAAGTCACAGTTAAGAAGCAATTGACTGTCAACTACACATGGCATGGTGGGGTTATAGACAGATACCTTCTTTAGGATAACAGAGAAATAAGGACCTTTAATAATCTTTCCACTGCTGCCTTTTAACAGCAACAAAATTTTTACTTTTCAGAATAGGGCACTGTCTGTCTTATGTCCTCCTATAATGCAGTGCTCTGTTCCTCTAATCTCCATTATTAAACTTTGCTTAGACATAAAAATGCCAATGAAACAGCACAGAGAGAAACATTAAAAAAATAACTCCTGGGAACTATAAGCTTCCTAAGATAAGGATATGAGTAAATGGAAATTTGGATCTGTGGAAAAGAAAATGAGTTTGTGAAAAAACACATTAATAACTGAGGAGGATCAAGACAAACTACAAGAAAACAAGCAGTGCTGTAACTCCAAGAAACACTTTGTGTGATGAACTTGCAGAAATAAGTTACATTCTTCCTAAATGGATTTGTTTGTATACTACAGCTTCTAGATGCTCTGAATACACAGCTTTGCTTTCACAAAAAAAAAAAAAAAAATCCAACTCAAATCAAATCAAACCCTAAATGGTGACTCACAAATGACTATTTCTTTATAATGTAACAGTCACAGTTTCTCTCTCACCATAGCGTGAGTTTGTTTTCAATGAGTGACTGGTATTAGAATTTTCTCAGCCACCCTCATGCTCATAAAAAATGTGTTATAATTTCTGAACTCAGAGGCAACACATCTTTTCCTCTAAGACACTTGAAATCCCCACATCCCCCCAAATCCAACTGCTCATATTTTATATTTGCTTTTTGTTTCTGCACATTTTTTTTTTCATCAGTTGTTATTGCTTCTCCTGATTGTAATCACTTCTTAATAAATCCATTTGGTCCTCCTCTCTTAGCAAAAGTAGTTTACCCTGAATCCTAATAAAACTTCTTTGAAAATGAATTAATTCGTTTTCCTATTTGCACAACATACAACTCTATTCTGCTTTAAAATTTCTTTAAAAATCAAAAATCTCATCTCTTTCATAGATCAGGAAGTATTTAAATACTTTTCATCATATTACATTTCTATATATTATGAAAATTTGAAAATGAGATTTTGACAAAGTTTCTACTACAATGAAGATAAAAACTTTTGTAAGATCACTAACAATCAGAACCAGAACTACATATTATAAATGAAATGGTGCTTTACTTCATTAAACAAAAAATTATGAACACATGTAAACCCCAGAACTTGCAGTCTGTTTCCTGTAAGAAAAGTCTTTTTACTAGCAGTCTTCATTTACATCAGTCATTGCTCTGATTATCAGAAGTTCCAACACCATGTTAGTTGGAGTTAATCTTCCAATTTTATAAATATATGTGAAATGAAGAAACTTGTGAGGAAGTATACAACTAATGTAAGATGTACGCTGTCAAATGCTGATCATGCAAGCCGAGACACAGCACAGACTGTGCAATGACCAAAATTTCAACAAAAGCACCAAAATTTCAAGAAAAGCAATCTCCAATAGGTCTCGTCTGAGTATTTTTCCAATCTCCCATTGAACCTAATATTTGCATTTGTAACATCCTTCATTGAGGAGTTGTACATCTACAACAGTGTGCATGAAAATCATCCTCCATTTCTTTGTTTTGAACCTGGCTTCTACCTGAATGACCTCAATGGCCTCTGGTTCTTTTACTGAAAGAGAGCGTGAGCAACTAGTATTACATTCCCATCACACTGGCAATTTCATAGATTTCTATCAGATCACCACCTCAACGATCCCTTTCCAAGGAAAAGAAGTTCCAGCCTACTTAGTTATTTCATACATGGAAATCAATTCACATCCTTCCTACATGGCAGTTCAATTGTCTCAAAGACCTCCATTGAGGGACTTAGACTCAAAGTAGGCTGTATCAGCTGAGTCACTCATTGTCACATATTTGCTGATCACTTAAACTAGAAAAGATCTGAATATAAAAATTCCTTTAAAGTAGCCATACCGATTCTTTCCAAATGGATTATGTTTATCCAAGTGTCCACTAAGTCTATCTTTTGCTAGAATATCTATTAGTTTCTTAGCACAGATCTCAGTTACAGGACTACCTTTTCCAAGTTCCACCTAACTCTTTCTTCAAAGACAGGCATCACAGAATCCTTCCGTATTCAAATACCATATTTTAGAACAGGATGGTACACTCTGCTACCGTATTAAGCCATTTTATCCCTGAGTTATGTTGGGCCCCTTTGTGAATACTGTCCAGTCTTTGTATTATGTTAGTGTTCATTTCCTCTATTACTACTACAACCTCTTCAACATTTATTTGAATTCCACACAAAGCCGCTGTTATGCCCGTACCAAAGAACGGTTTTGCTGTGGGACTCTCCGTGGTCTCTTCAGCAGTGAGTGCTGAGGTAAAGAGCTGATTTGGCCTGTCAGTAATGTACTACTTCTTTTATATTTCTACCCCTTCCTCAAGTGTGTCCTTTTTATGCTTGGACTTTTAAACCCTCCTTGAAGGGATTCTTGCTCCTGATTATGGATCAGAAGTTAGTTCCAAATTCCTTTAACTACTTGCTCTTCAAACTCTTCTTTTGTCTGCACCTTTGTGCAACAGGACAGAGTTTAAGATCCTTTCTCTCTTCTTAATTTGGTTTCAACTGCAATTCCCTGAAAAATGCTTTCTTCTAGTAACTTCCATTACTTTGCTGATTAGCCATGCTTCATCCCTTTTCAGTCCTTCCTCTAATGCTGTATTTCCGGGATGGTGTTCCTTGCTAGTCTTCATGCCACACATAAGGATAACTCTTCTCAGCTGCTTCTTTTAGGGTCTATTAACAATGCTTCTTCATTTTTTACACAGATCACCTTTTGAATAGAAACAGGTGATTTTTCATTACCTGTTGCTCTTGTAGGAACGTAAGCTGTAGGATTTCACATCAGGCCATGCCTTCCGTTGCTAAATGCTGATTCAAGGGCTGGGTTTTCCTGTGCAAGCACTCTGAAGAGCTGCTCTACATGAAGCAATCATTGGCAGTACCTAAGAATGGTGCGTCCACTTCATGTCCTAATACAATATTTGCCCAATTCAAATGAGAAAATTTTACATTACCCCATACTAACTTTCTCTGCTTTCTGCTTCTCTCAGAACATCACACGGGTTCTTCCATTCTGGTCAAGCAGTCAGTAATGGGGCCCACGTATATTTCTCCTGTTCACACCTGGAATTTCAATCCATAATGATCCCAATGTTACAAATTGCAGTGGTGAGTTGAGTAATGTGATTTGATTATCTCCTTTACCTAATACTATTATTAGTCAACCTTATCTATCTTGTTTATCTTCTGTTTGGCAAATCTTGATGTTCTTCCATTTCTCCAATCACATTCTGAATCCTTGTAAATAAAACATTGGCAAAATTGTAGATGGAAGACAGGATACAAATGTTTTCTTACTTGGCCTGATCACTCACCTGTCAGATTCTCATCAGGAACAGTAACTGCAGCTTGTGCTAGAGTATCTATGGATGCCATATATACATAAAAGAAAGTGTGTTATATTTCCTTCTTCTTGTCTAAACATAGAAGACGACCGAGTTGTATCCCTGTTGAAGTGAAACATGGTTCTAATGCCTAAAACTATTATTTACAGTTGAAATTTTGGAAGAGCAAAACAAAATTCTTTCTAAAGTGCCATTCCACATCCTCCCCATCAACACAACTCCACAGAATTTCACTGGAGTAACACAGTTCAGTGTCTCTCCCCAGTTTCTCCCTCCACCCTCAGTGTTCTGTCAGGCACAGCATGTACCTGAAAAGAACACATGAGAGACAAAAAAAAAAAAAAAAAAAAAAAGACAGCCTGAGAGCCTGTCTAATGCAGCTTAAGCTATAAAACCTACACCTTTAGGAAACACTAAAAATAAATAAATAAATAAATAAATCCACCATCTGTTTTTATATGAAATAAGAACAACATCGGACTGCACATTTTACTCTCTTTCAACAAAAGTACTTCAAAAGTAGATGGGATATGAGAGATGCACCTTGCCCGTGCACATGGCTCTTGCTTAGCTCTCCTCATCCTTTGAAAGAGTTCTGACCTAGCAAAGTTCAAAGCATTTGAATGCTGTGTTGGGCATGTTCTGAAGCTCTTTTACTAGCCAGGAGGTGTACCCTGAAATAGAAACATGATGCATTCATGAGAAGCTGTGAAGTGTTCTGCTTTTGAAAACTGTTAGAAGCACAAGATGAATTTCCCCAACTGCTTCCTCTTACCATACAACTTATCATTTGCTCTAGGTCAAAATCATGTTGCTCTAAAATACTGCATCTGAAATTCTAGATGTTATAAGCAGTAAAAGACAAACTAATGCTTTAGAGCCCCATGAAAACCTGAATTCTGTATCTTTCTTTCAAGTTCAGCTGGGAGAAAGAAAGAGCGCAGCTTCTCTCCCTGAACAAACCTTCGGTCCTGCTGCTACCACAAGGGGCGAGGCTGAGCTGGAAAATACAGGAGCTACTGTGGGGAAGAAACGGTCCCCCATAAGCAACGGCCGCTGACACCTTGTCCCTGACAGCATCAGGAGTAGCAAGCCTTGTCTACACTATCACAAAGGCTTGAGTTGGCTCAGAGCGAAGAGCTGATGTATCCCTCACTGTTATAAGATTATTGTCTCTTTTTTTCCATCTCGGTACTCATTTTGTAATCAATCTTTCAGCAGTGAAACATCATTCTGATTACAAGTATATCTTTAAAACATTGTTCCTGAGCATAATTTCACAGTGATTAGACAAAAAACCCTTCTCATTTACCAACTGCTTTTAATTCCTTTCTGAGTGAAGATCACAAGTAAATAGGTCATCTTCATGCCTCCTCAGTTAGTTTACTTAGATTCTCTGAATCCACCCACATGACTGAAGGCATTACAGACAAAAGACATGTTATCTGAGGTTGGTGAGTAGCTTCTCTTCAAGTGTACGGTAAGACAGATATATTAATACCTCGAGCAAATACCTATGCAGTATGGTGATGGGGAATCTTTCTCCATCACTTGCATTTTCATATCCTGCTAGGACTGAATCATAACTGCCTAAGGATGCTGAAAAAAATTCTTCAGTTGAAGATTATTTTTTTCTCTATTAAGATGCATTAAAAAGGAAACACAATCTCTAACGTTCAAACTTTTCACATCACTTTCTGCAAGGGCAAGGTTATTAAGCAGCTGCTTATTTTGACCCTTTGAAATGACCGCAATTTAGTAATGGAATTACAGTTCTTCACCTGTCACTGCATAACAATTTGTTAGAAGCTTTGGAATGAATTTCCCCTGCAAATGAATATGATTGTCACCATTGTTACCAGTCATAAAGAATGAGTTCAGAGTGTTTCTTAATAGGATGCAAATGCTGTAAGTTGCTTCTGATAAATTACTTCAGTCCTAAAAAATAGAGTTTAAAAAGGTGAACAGGAAGATGCAGTCAGCAAGACAGCAAACGTTAGAGGAGCACAAAGCTGTAAGTGTGGGCACAGCAGGATACCAAGACTACGGACATCTACCAAAAGTGTATGCCTGGAGTATGGAGTCTTTTTTCATCAGCACCAAGCTTCTCTGAAACAAACAGTTTTCCAAGGAAGCACTGCCTTTTCTGTAGATGAGGGATGAAAGTCAGTTAATTGCTTCCCAAACATTTAACTTCATTGTGTAACCTAAAGTTTCTCATTTTGGTTTACAACACATTTCTCTGTTAATATCCAGCTGGGTAAGTGTGGTCCCAAAACTGACACCCAATCTGTTTAATCACACTCTCCATATTTCAAAATTAGCCACATTCAAAGGTACTCAGTCTAATGACATCTCTATCAATCACACCACTGTGAGGTCTAGCACATTAGTGTTCTATCCTGATGCATCAGTGTTATATATTACTGTGGCTAGTCCCTATCTGGCTCAATGGGACTAGACCTGCTGGACAAGCAAGGAAGATGCATCAGACCCAAACTTTGCCGGCTTTTCTCTAAATTGCCTTCAGGAAGCAGCTAGAAAATATGGGGCCTGGTTCCTCCAAAACACTGAAGTTCCAAGGACTGACAACCACCTTGACAACAGTTTTTGTTCAGGTGTGCATTTTAAAGACCAGTTCATCTGTCTATATTTTTAGTCTATCTCAAATATGACAATAACAGAATACTGATAAGGAAAATCATATTGCTAAGAAATGGCTCACAGCAGATTTAATTTAAAACTGCTTATAGAACTCTTCCATTTTAGAGACTCCTGGAACCAGTCAAGTTGGAAGGGACCACAGGAGGTCTCTGGTCCAAACTGTTGCTCAAAGTAGGGTCAGCCATGAGGTCAGACCAAGTTTCTAAGAGCTTTATCCAGACAGGTCTTGAAATCTTCCTAAGATGGAGACTGCTCAGCATCACCATTCCCATACTTAGCTATTCTCAGAGTGAAAAAGTTTCCTGTATGTAGCAGCCTAAACCTTTCCTTTTCAGTTTACAATTGTTGCCTTTCATTCTCCTGCCATGCAACTCAGTGAAAAGCCTGGCTCCGTCTTCTTGCCAGCCTCCTTAGAGGTGTTGGCAGGGCACTGTTAGCTTTCCAGTCTTCCCCAAGCTGAAGACACAAATGCTAGATTAATTTGATCTATACTTGTGATGGAAAAGATCTGTAAAATGTGCATGCTAATAGAAGCAAAATAACATCTACATTCAATTGTAAGAAAAATTAACTACATTAACTACTAAGGAGGAAAACAAGATAAATAGTTACTTGTACCTTAGGCAATTTATAATCTTTAGTATTGATGTTCTGTTTCTACTGACAATTACTCCTAAGACCTTACAGGAAATAATAGTGGAATATTTCAACTGTTTTACCAGGAAAAGTAAAAAACCCTCATTCACTCAACATACCACAGCTTACCAGGCTTATTATTCTGCTGAAACTACAATCTATTGGCTTTTTTTGTTTGGTTTGGGTTTTTTTCATCTGGTTGTTGGGTTTAGTTTTCTGTTTGGTTGTTTATGGTTTTTTGTTTGTTCGTTTCTTGTAAGTGCTAAATACACAAGAAGAACTGAGGAGGGAAGGGTAATCAAACTGTTTAACATCACTGAATTATAAGTCCAGGCATTTCTGATTCCCTTCTCTGAGTCATCTTTAATAGGATTGTAATGATAAGAATGTGTACTTTCTGGTTGGTTACAAGCAATCCTACATAAGATATTATATATTTGTCTTGGGATTACATGTTTGGACCATCACCATAGATATCTGTCTGATAGTGGTAAAGGACACTTTGTAGGACCTGAGGGCTCAACACTGATTTTATCACATCATAAAGCACAGATTCTTACCTAGATCTTTTAGGACTTCTAAGAGTTGAGTGATCTTCACAAAGCCAGTGCTGCATATTTCTGCTAGGTTAAAGCTAAGACAAACCCGAAGTGGGTTGATGGTATCAAAGTGGGCTTTCATCTGAAACATTCTTGTTTAAGGTCACAGCAATCAGGCTATTTCCTGTGTGTTTCTCCTTACTCACAGAGAAGTCAAAATACCTACTTGATCACACATATTTCTCAAGGGACTTCCACATTCTCCCCAGGCCTCCATGTAATCCCTTAAAAATGTGTCCATTCACAGGTTACCTCCAGTCTCAGATTAACTTTGGCAAGGTCACCATTATTCAGATCTCTTTTTTTTTTTAGTAAAAGCAGGTGAATTCAAATATCTTCACCTTCAGTACATATGGCATATAATCTGCACTCTATGTCACAGTTTAGGGTCAGGGTGGCCCCTTAGACCAGTAACAGATGTTCTTTGTTAACCCCCATTCCTCCCTAAAGGGGAAGAGAACAGGAATAAGGGAGAGAGACTTAGTGATTAGAAAAGGAAACTAGAACAGCTTTAATGAAAATTAAAATAATAATAATGAAAATTGAATATATACAAACACATACAGAACCAGTATTGAATCCCCCTCTGCCCCCCATGGTAATTACATCACCATCACTGATGTGGAGCAGGCACCAGGGAGTTCCAGACTGGGCCCCGCAGCAGACAGGGGCTGTGTTCAGGAGCTGGATTCTGGTACCCAATTCAGGAACACACCGATTAGGATGGATCAAAGGCAGAATGGACAGAGTCCTCCTTGGATGCTCTGAGAGGACCTGAGCCAAGCCAAGCAAAGCTGGCAAAGAGATGCAAGAGGGGGAAAGAGCCTGCAAGCCCCCAGAGCTATAGACACTCCGGATCCCTCTGCTTTATATGGAATATGACGTATATGGGATGGAATCCCTCAATGGTCAGTTCAGGGTCACCTGCCCTGTCCACTCCTTCCTTCAGGTGCGGCACTTTCCTGCACCCCCCAATGTGGTACACAAGATCCAGCAGTGGCCTTGGTCTGCACACCCATCCTTGGTAGTAACTCTAAACATGGGGTGTTATCACTGATAAAAGCAGACACTGCCTGTGAAAACAGGCTGCTGACTTCAGACAGTGCAGTTAGGTAGAAGAACTGAACTGGAAAGTAAAAAAACTGGACAGAATTAATTCTGTTCTCTCTCAAACCAGGACACCGTACTATTTTGTCTGACAGACCTCTTGTTTCAGAGACTTTCTTGAATATTCTGTTGTTTTCCTGTTTGTTTCTTTTCACAGGTTCCTGGAGAAAGTCTTTTTTAGACAGGGACATGAATTTGTCATTTTTCTGTTTAATGTTTCTGATAAAGTGCATTGTGAATCATCATAATCTTAGGCCAAATTGCACTTCAGTGAGAGATGAGCAGGATGAAACCTCCTGTCTCCTTGTGTTATTAGATGCATGCAAGCTGCAGTGCTATTTAGAGTGAGGGGATAAGACTCAGTTATGACAAACATAATGAAGATTCTTTATTCAGGACACTAGAGACTGTCCAATCCCCTGCTTCTTCCTCAGTCTTACTAAACTGTTCTCTCTGCTGCTGCTCAGCCAAGAGCCCTTTATGCCCATGCATGCTCTGGAAAGCACCAGAACAGATCTTTGTCAATAGAAGTACAGCACCTTTTTTGATAACTTCTCCTGTTCCTGATAAATACCTCTAAATCCTGAACAGCAGTGAGAACACAGTTTAGTTTCATTCATAACCACTTATCTCTCAATTATTTTCAAAAGCTCATATAATAGTCCCTATCACTGCTTTAGACAATGCAAAGATCATCTGGCATTAATTTTACTGTTAATAAACACTTTGTCAGCAGTTACCACATTGAATGTCAGTATTCCTTTCTAAATTTGAACATTTTAAAGCTATCCTATTTATACTTGCTTGATTCAAAACTAATTCAGAAAAATATTTCACTTTCATAATGTGAGCTCTGCCTTGAAGACACGGATGTATCACTTATTGTTCACAGAGTCCTAGTAAAATCTGTAATTTACAAAGTAAACATTACCTCTGATTGCTACCTTTCTTCAGACTTTGTGCCATTCAGAAGTGAAATTCTAGATTGAACTGCATTACAATTATTGCTGTTTATTTGACCAAAGTGCTGGGGGAAGTGGAATCCGATATCAGTCACTTGATATACGGAGAGAAACTCCAATGAAATCTAGAGTTATTCCACTTAAATATGTCAGTGGGATCAGAGCTTGCTTGCACTATATCTACAAGTCCTGCTTGTCCTGATTATTGTTGTAGTTTGCCAAAAGCCCCAACTGTAACATAACCAAGCTTGGTTAACCGTACTGGCTGACTGGAAGTTGTACAGACATAGGGTAACAGCAGTAACTTTCCAAATGCTAACAAGAACCATTACTTCATCCACAACAGCATTCAATGATGCTTAGCTAAAAATGTTATTAAATACATTTCACAAGCACTGCAGCCTGCATGTAATATTAGAAGTTGACTGATATAATCATAAATTATTCATGGACAGTCAGTGGCATTGTAAAAAATCAGATTCCTCCTCTGAGAGACTGAGTATTCTTTTGAGAATATCAGTTGAGCCGCTAGTGCACTTTAAGACAAAAGCCCTTCAGTGAATACAAAATATAAAAACTTGTAATGATGTCTGTATGCAATCTATGCGATGTAAGTCAATGTCTATAGGTGCAAACCATAAATTATGTACAATGAAAAGGGCATAAAGGGCATAAAGTGTGTGCAACTCTACCAGTTGAAGAAGGAAAAAAAAAAAAAAAAAGAGTTTATTTTCCCCTATTGCTTTCTAACAGGTAATTAAAGATCTACTTTAACACTCATATGATTTTTTTTTTCATGCATTGTGAAGTAGACCCCTTTTTAACACCTCATAGGTTGCTTCAGACTTCACTAGCCTTTCTATCTGACACTGGGAAAGACATCACCATTAAATGTTTCTAGGTCAAACCCAAATTGAAGTTTCCTGCTTGACAGCTGAGAATAACTCATACTTCACTGTCACTAGGTAAACACAATATTGTTTTTCAAAGAAAATCATAGCAAGAGAGGAAGCAAAGTGGATAGTAAAGAAAAAAAATAACCCATCAAAACTGTGGCAATGTTTTCCAAAACAAAACCAAACCCTTCCAACTCCTCTACACCACTCGCTCGTCATTTTCAGAGACAGACAGTTGCAAAGGGAGCTCATCATCTTAGTGAGGCTTGATTCATTCAAATTAGGAACCCAACAGGAACTTTTTTTTTTTTCTCTTCAGTGCAAGCCTTACTAAGAAGTGCTACTACTGTAGTCATCTTAGAGGCCAACACGCCACCATAAAAATCAAAGACGAATCACAGGATTTTTAGCACGTGTTTAGTACACAATTTTTCATTCTGCTTACACAAGTATCCCTGGTTTTCTGGCCAAACTCAGTGGTGCCTAGAACAAGAGACAGAGAGAGCAGCATGTTCGAAGGCACAGAAACTCATCATCTCAGCCATTCTTGTTTTCACATTTAAGCTGTGTCCACATACAAGGGGTACACTGAATAAATCTATTGTGACCTTGGAAAGAACCCACTGCAGATGTTTCACAAACTGAAAAGGGAATGTATAAAAATGGCTGTAAGAATTACCCATCTAACTAGTACTGAAATAAAAGCCATCTGCCTGGAGGTAATTTTGTATGTAACAGCCTAAGGATTAGACAAGGGACAGTAACTCAACCTTTAACCAGAGACAGCAGGGGAAAAACTGCATTTGTTTTTCTCACAGCATTGACCTGAACATTCACTATGTCACATGAAGCAAAAAATACTGAGTTGGACATAGCAACATGTCCAGCTCAGAACAGTGTCTCTGGTTGGTGCTAGATGCTTCAGCAGAAGTGTGGCATCATGTAACAGAGAGATGAAAGAAAGAGAGGGGATGCTCAGTGGAATAAAAACCCAAACAAACAGATCTCAACAATGAGAGATTCACTGTCAGGAGCCTCACAACAAGAAAGAGAAGCAATAGACAGTTAATGAAGGAAATTATTTTGCCAAGAAAGTTTTAAAAACTGCAAGTAACTACAGCAAGCCAGCTAAATGAGGGATCAGGTTTAAGGATGGAGAAATATTGTATGCACACAAACTTATACTTTTAAAGTGTCTGTTGGAAACTGCTTAACCCTCAGGAAGCTTGCAGGGGAGGTCTATATCAAAAATCCCACTGCAGCATCCTGGGACCATTGTCATGGCTCTGTAACCATGGCCATGGCTCTGAATACAGCAGACATGACTTACAGTCCTGCTTCATCAGCCCTTCCTCCGTACAGTCCAAAGGTTCATCCTTGCGTCCTGCTGGGGAAGCCAGTCCCAATTGCAACTCCAGATTCCCAGATCGGCTCCCCAGTGTCAGAGGAATTCCTGCAAATCTTTCCATATACTCAGCTCAGCTGGCTGAGTGGCTTATTTTAGAAGCACGAGATTTCCCCAGCTGCCCTGACATCAAAAGGGCAGCCCCCAGGTTAACCTGAGGTGTGGAACTCCAACTGCTCTCTAAATAGGGAGAAACTCTTAAGTGACAGAAAGAGACAAAAGGATAATGACAGAAACAGGAGAGAGTCTTATAAAATTTAAACAGAGTAGACAATTACCAAACTTTCTTAGCAGTTCCTAATCTGGACCTTGAAACAAAAAGTAATTTTCAGGTGACTATAATATAATTTTGTATCCTGGGAAGGAATAGTTTAAAATGGACAGTTGAAAACCATCTAAGATAATGAGGTTTCAACTTATTTAAACATATATTTGTGCTATTTTCTATTCTTATGTAAAAAAGGAATACCTCAAAAGTAGCTCAAAACCTTCTTGCTTTTTGATTTTCCCTGCTGACAAATTATTTAAAGTGCAGTTAACAGGGAGTGTCACAATTACAGAACCTACAGGGTGGCACATTTAGGAAGTGATTTACTTCCTCTCCTGTCACAACATCTGTGCAAGCCTGATGCATACATTCTATCAGACAGCTGGCCCAAAGGCACAGAGGCTGTATGTTACCTGACAAGTTGGAAACTTTAATTGGAGAGCAAACATCAAGCCTTTACACTGCAAAAATGAAGGCAGCAGATCTATCGAAAGGGTAGAGCCATCGTTGCTCAACATTCCCTTGGCAATGGAATTTTCCACGGGAATTTGCATCAGCTTTGCACAGCTCTGTTCACTTGCTCTTCCAGTTATATGTGCAAGTGTCAAGTATGACAGGACTTGTTTCCTGCATGCAGAAAAGGAGGAAATGGTCCAGAGAGAGATGGTTAGGACAAGTTCATCTCAGGTATAACAAATCAAGGAAAGCGTTCTATAGGTGGAGATCAAGACTAACTGCTCTTATGAAAGTACATTCAGAGAAACAGTGATTGTCTAATACTAATTTGAACTGTGAGTTTGAAATCAGTGTCACCAAGATCATGTTATGTTTTTCTGAATCCACACTGCATTTGGTGATGAGAATTGTTTGCTTCACCCGACTGGTCTACAGGAGTTTGTTTAAAAGCCACCAGCTGTTTTTTTAAAACCTTGACATTTCTGATTCTGCAAGTAGCGTTCAGCTGAAGCTATGCAAAATAATACCCTCCCCCACTACACACACACTGGTTCATCCTGAGTGAAGACAGAATCCCAGAGAAGCAATGCCCAGGAGATAGAACACCTACAGCCAAACCCTTTTATTTCTACCTGGGAACAGTGCTAATGGAAGCCACATTCAGATATCTTTTAACTCCAACACTCATTAATGCAAGAGCACTGACTCCATTATAAGTATCATCTTCTTGTTCAGCCTGAAACTTGAGAAGCAAGTTCTCAACCTAATCTTCTATTGTTAATTGATTAGTAATTAGATGGATACATGCTAGAACTACTTTGTTTACTGCAACAGAGGTTGCCATCCCCTTTAATCCCTTTCAATGAAACAAACCATGCAACATAACCCAAACTGCTCCACCTTTTAGCAGGAATTGGACCAATCCTAAGCTTGGTGGTTTCCTTCTCTCTTGTACAATTTCACTTCATATACAATCACTTTTGTTGTTGTTGTATACATTTAGATAGGAGTTTAAACCCCATATATAGCAACTGTTCAACTGCAGTGATGACTTAAATGAGAGAACTATGAGGCAAGTTAGAAGAACTAAATTCGGTGTCTAAAGCAGGTCAAATTCTACCCAACTTTATACCTCTTCTGCAATCTTCTGTACTACATTTACTTTAATTCAAGCTGTTAAAATTGACAAAGCCATGAAAGGTTTCAGGAACACACAAATCAGTCAAGTTTTACATTAGCTCATAAAACCCAACCAATATCCCCCACACAAATCGTTTAATACCTGCATGATCCTATCCTTGCTTTCCTTGTTTGGAAAACATGTGCCTTGCATCAGTTATAAACTAGGAATGTAACAACACTGACAAAAGAAGCCTTTCAAAGTCATTTTGCAGTGTTTCAACCTTCCATTTTTTCTGCAAACAACAGCATTAATAATTTGCTTATCTTATTTTATTGTAAAAACAAAAAATAGTCTGTGTGCATGTACACACAAAAATGTTTCTTAAACATAATAGTAGGGGAAAAAAAAGTAACTCAAACTTTTTTATCCACCAATCACACAGATAGTCTGACAGTATGACAAATTTTATTTTTTCCAGAGAAACACAACTTGATGATTCAATACACGTCACTGATTAGCAAGTACAAAAAAACCCCAAACCAAACGAACAAAAACAAACAAACAAACAAAAACAAACAAACAAACAAAACCAAAACAAAAAAAGGGCAAATTTGAACTCCTGTATTTCTTCCAGAACTCTTTTTTTTTCCAACACTTGGCCTCCTTGTCCAGCAATCTGGTCAAACATATCCTTACTGCTTTAGAAGCCTTAGTCCTGAGAATACTACCTCTGTGCAGTATCACAACTTTTAATAAACTAAGTCTGAAGTAAAAAAATTACGACAGTTTATAATCATCTGGAAATGAAACCCATGGTTGTTCTTTAGAAGAGACTTAGAAGAACATTATCCAATACAGCACTACTGCCACGGGGCAGCTGCCAAATGCAAGCCACTCAGGTCTCTCTCCGCTGTGCTTGTAGACCACACAGTGAGCAGGTACCCCACCTGTGATGCATCCAGCCTCAATCTACTATGAGGATGTGCAAGTGACTCTCCCCTGTTCATTAATTCCAGACAGTGCATTATGTATTTGTGCATCTTGCACAGGGTTTTCTATCTGGGCTGGCTGCCAGCCTCCATCCCATTTTTCAAGTGTCTCTCCTTTATACTGTAAATGCATCCTGGCACCCATTCCCTTCTACTAGCCAGGAATGTTAAGAACAGAACCCAACCATGTCTAATTCTCTTTATCCTAATATACACCACAACAATTGACAGACATTGAATCACTTGCATAGTTCTCACCCTTTTCAGTCCATGTCTGGACATGCAGCTGCAGTTCTCAAGAGTGCTGTTAGCATGCCAGCTTCAGAGATCATCCACACCATGCATGAACAATTTGAATAGGTACATGTCAGGGAAAGGATGAACTGAGTTTAGTAATAAGCCAGTAGAAAATAGAAATGGACTGTTTTCTAGTGTTCATCATCTCAGAGGGTGGGATTCAACCCAGAGTTGGAAATCTAACAGGCAGCAATAAAGCTTGGTGTGCTAGCACACACAAACCTTCCCTTTGACATCAGGATAGACTCCTGCCCCAAAGAAAGTGCTACCAAAGGTCTTAGGGACACTTTCTCAGTTCTAGAGAGTCCTCTTCCAGAATGGTGAGTTCAGTGTGTCATTACAAATACAAATAATAGAGAGCAATGGTCTATTCCAAAACATGCGTTATTCTTGAGAGGCTGCAACAAAACAGTTTTCATCTGACTGTTTTAATAGAGCTCAGACATACTCTTAGGGGTTATTAATTACCTTTCAACCTCTAGCATTCACACAGTACATAGTTAATCCTATGAGAACTGCAATATATGTTGAAACACAACAGTTATTTAGGCCAAAAAACCTGCAGGGCTTACAGAAGTGCTCTGCTGTTCAGTAAAGTCTTCACTAAGTGAGAACAACTTTTCAAAGGCTTAAATAAAAGAAGGTGCAATAATATTGCCATCCAAGCAACACTGTTCAGGCTGTACTTTACTTCAACATTCAAATGGGCAGGTTACAGAAATCCCTCCAAATTTTTTCCCACCACCACCAATGGTTCTTTTGGTTTAAGTATTTCTATGCTATTAGCCCCAGTTTTTTCTTGCTAAAGAACATGCAAGTTCAGTCACTGCAGTAACATCTCTCAAATCCAAACCACTGCTATTCACATGGAACTGAACTTAAGCATGTGGGATGTAAAGAGGCAGTTTCTGCACAAAGCAGTTATGTCAGGGTTATGTGGTGAGTTTATGGAAAGCTCATTAGCTTCCTTTAACTCCAGAAACTAGAATTTTTTTTTTAAGTATGTCTGAAGTCACAGGGAAAATAGAATGGGTTCTCCTGTTTTTCAACTATACTTTGGTCAGGAAACATATATAAATACACATGTGTATGCATCTGTAAATTCATGTATGTATAAAACACAAAACAGTGACATACTACTGTAGCTTGTCTGCAACAAGAAGAATATGTCCACTGCAATATACTAATAAAATAACATTTAAAAAAATCTAATGGAAAACAGAACCAATAAGCATGGATTTATCGAGGTGACCACATGTACTGTCTAGTGTTCAAATATGGACTGATCTTTTTTTGGTTGTTTTTCACTTGGTGATGACACAAACATAGTCTGGTTTATATATAGCAGACACTGTAACTTGACAGCTTTAGAAATCCACCCCCCATGTAAAGTTTGCCTGAAATGGGTTTAAACATTATCAAGGAGAAGAATCTGAGATACATCCCAAGAATGATCATGAGAGTCTTGTTTCTTTAGGAAATAGAGCTTAAGGGGAGGTTGGATGGGGGGGGAGGAAGAAGGGGAAAAGGGAAGAAAGAAAGAGAAGGAAGGGAAGGAAGGGGGGAGGGGGCAGGGGAGTGGGGAGAAAAGAGAGAAAGGATGAGGGATATAGTTAGAATTACACACCACAGAGGATTTTTTGGTCTCTGACTTTTGAATCTTGACCATATATTCTTTCTATATACATAGGGAGCAACATTACTTTACGTGTACCTTGGTTTTCCCTTAATGCAAACTCAGAGGGATTGTTTGGATTATAAACTCCGGTCATATAATGATCAGACACTACAGGTATAAAACCATTCACAACGGTAAGACAGAAAGTGGCTACATTTCTGTAAATAAGAAGCAAGTGAACACATACCTACACCAGTAGTGTTTTAGACACTACAAGACTTTAATTTCTGAAGGGATTCCAATTTGCCCAAAGTTTAAGAATTCTCTTTCTGTTCAAGTTACTAATTCTGCACAGCATTGCTCACTGTCTCCATTTTCAGCTGTTGTTTCACCATCTAATTGACAGTATTACAATTGCTCCTTTCCTTTTTTTCCAGTTGAGCTCCTCACAGAATATTATACTACATAAAACTTACATAATAGGGGGAAAAAAACCCCCAAAATTATTTTTTCTTATGTTCCATTCTAATGATACTCATTTAACAGATGTGACACATACTTTAATTTCAGAGTTATTTTTTTTTCCTGCTGCTACTGATGGGAGAAAAAAAAAAAACTTGATTTTTAAGTGCTTCGTAAGAAAAAAAAAATTCTACACATTTTTTTTAAATATTCATACAGTAGACACCATCATTTCTTACACCATAAGCAACTGCAATGCAAAATTCAGTGCAAGACTAAATAAGTATAGAATTGTTCATGGAATTCCTTGAAAATGCCTAATACCATTGCATGGGGTTATTATGATGGGCTCACAAGTCAGTGCCCAAAGACTCAACAGATAAAGTATATTTCTGAAGAAGCAGCTTATTGCATTGATTTCAGGGAACTTACTTATCAGAACATTACCACTGAAAAGTCATTGTATTAGCTGGATAGGAAGTATTGTGTCATAAGAACCCTTAGAAAATATGAAAACTTTTATTGCCAACATAAGTAATAGGTGATTCTAAAATATGCTGTTGTATAAATATGCAGTCAGGTAAAGCCAGTTACTGTTTGTCTGCAGAAAGGAACGAAATCTGTCCAAACTGATAAATACACATACTCAATATTTTATCACTAACAATTCAGACCAAAGCCACACCCTCACCTCAGAAAAAAACCTGCATGAATTTCAACTCGAATTTTATTCGCTTTATAAACTATTCAATGTTCAGCTGATAATTATGCCCATCTCCTGCCATTTTCTTTCCATTTCAGAGTGGAGACCATTTTATACTTTGAAAGCAGGGTATTCACTTGCAATTTTTACAGCTGAGGAAAGCAGCATGTCCTCCGCTCAGGCAACAAATTAGCTTTCTGAGAGTATGAACTACTAATACTGACCATAGCTGCACGTCTTAGAAGTCGTTAAAAAGCCATTTTACAAAAGCCACAGAAGGAAAAACTGTAAAGAAAAGCCCACCACTGTGACATTAAAAATTACTATTGGTAATTAGGACTGTAGGCTTAATAAACATCACTACTAAAGAACTGACGTAGGTTTGTGTGAGTGTCCTGCAGTCATGGTGCCACAATCCTAAGGGCCGGTTCTGTGCACTGTTGGCTCACTCAGCAGGAGGAGCAGGTTCCAAACCAGGAACAGCCACAGCACGGCACTGTACTGGAATTCACCAAGGCACGCTGTACACTGTAGGTGTGTTTCTGCTGGCTGCAGAAGAACAGATGATACACAATGAGGCATGAAGCATTCTGGAACAAAGCTCCTGTCAATGTTTTGTGAACTTATCTGAGTTTAGAAAAAGGCATGTGGTTGCAGTGGGCTTGATCTGGCAGAAATGTGAAAGCTAAGTTTTCTACACCACAGTTTCGTTGAGCATTCCTGGCACAGCTTCCCGCCATTTTAATTCTCACTAAAACTTTGACACAATTACTATGAAGAAATATTTGTTTCACCTGCTTAACTTAGCACAAAAGCTCAGGTTTCCAGTAGTTCTGATCTGCCGTAACAGTAAACCCAAACAGCCTACTTCCCATGTCACTTACACTAATCTAACTCTAATGAATGACTCCTTCCATATATCACCTTAGCTGACCTCATGACCAATCCTAAAACTACCTCAAAGACAAGTATTTAAGACCTTTCAAGTGTATCTGCTAAACAGACTGAGGGTATGTCTACTATAGTGTTAGTCTGAATCGGGAGTGTACTTTTGGAGGCGACATCCCGGATATCCTCACATCACTTCAGTTCACATCACAAAGGAATCTCAAAGCTACCGAACTGGATTCCTCCTGGATGCAGCCAAACTTTGGACTTATCATTCGAAGAAGGGCAATGAAGCTGGTGAAACATCTAAAGAACAAGTCTTATGAGGAGTGACTGAGGGAAATGGAGTTGTTTAGCCTGGAGAAAAAGAGGCTGGGGGCGGGGTGGGGGGGGGGGGGGGGGGGACACGGACACACGGTATTGCTCTAACTACCAGAAAGGAGGATATAGCGAGGTGGGGGTGGTCACTTTTCCCAAGTAACAAGTGACAGGACAAGAGGAAATGGCCTCAAGTTGTTCCAAGGGAGGTTTAGGTTGGATACTATGACAAATTTCTTCACTGAAAGTTATCTAGCCCTGGAGCAGGATGCCCTGGGCACTGTTAGAGTCACCAGCCCTGGAGGTTCTTGAAAGACATACAGATGTGGCACTTAGGAATATGGTTTAGTGGCGGACTTAGAAGTGTTCAGTTAATGTTTGGACTCAACGATCTTAAGGGTATTTTCCAACCTTAATAATTATGTGATTCTATAAACCAAAAGACATGCTCCAGGAGTGCATCTAATGTATCCCACTACTAAGAGGGTTCAGTCCAAAGGATAACACCAGATCAAGACCTCTGTAAACCTAGAGACAGATATTGTGACTACTATTCAGTATGTTGTTCTGATTCTCCTGACCCATCATCTTGCTGTTGGGAAGAGTCTGCTAAAATGAGGCAGCTTTATGCCATTTCTACACTTAATAACTGAACTATTGTCTAAAAAAAGCTACAAAGTACTAAAGAGACTGTGATGGAAGCTTCACACTCTAATTTGGTAAAATGATAAACTGTGAGGTAAGGCATGGATGCCAAATGCAGTAATTCTCACCGTATCTATATTTTGAGTGCATGCAAAACAAGTGTAAAGTGTATAATGCAGAAGGGGGAGCAACCAGGGTAAGGAAATGCATATAACCTACACAGTTCCCACATAAGTGATAAACATGTATTTCCCATGCATACACTGAGCTGTTGGCACAGCTCAGAAAATAAAAAAAAAGCACAAGAAAAGTGGTCTGAAATAGTCCTGAAATCTGGTTGTTTGGTTGTTGGGGTTTTTTTTGCTTTCCCTGTACATCTTTTTTTTTCTGATAGAACACGGATATTGAAAGTTATTTCAACACAGGATACTAAATTCCACTTTGATTACACTATAGTAAAGCAATATTGCAGTTATTATTTGTAACACAGTCAAATAGGCTAGACACTTTACAAGGCAAATATTTCCTTATTATTTTGTCACCTGCCCAAAGATTATCTTCCAAAACACAAGTGTATTGAGAAAGCTTGGGTGTCCAAGAAAATGTAAATAAGATGAACAAGGACTGACTCAACTGGATCACAACATTAATAGGTTTAGCAGGAAATTAACAAATCCTAAGAATACCCAAGATGATGTCAGATAAGAAATCCCCCAACAATGAACTGTTAGGGAGATGGAAATTGTAGATATTTTATAGATGACCCCAAATAACATGATTTAACTCTGAAATTAACTCCAACTTCGAAGTTAGCCCTGTTTTGGGCACTCAAAGAGGTGGAGAGTGGCTTGAACCAGATGGCCTCCAGAGGTTCCTTCTACCTTAAATTATTCCACGACTCCACAATTTTTAATACTTGTTACTAGAAATTTAAAATTGCTTGATAAGGGGTACACAAGGACAATGAGGCCTTCTCTTGTTTCAGGGTTCACTGTTTTCTTCAAACAACATTTCACATGCTAGAAGAATTCTAGTGGCCAAAAAATTACAGTGCTTCACTGGAATGAAACCAAATGAGTTTTTACACAAATACATAAGGTTTATAATAGAGCTTGAGCCTCTGTTTTAAAAAAGCTTACACCATAGGTGAGCCCAAGTTATTTAACACCATAGAGCCTTACAATTACATGGAATAAATGAGGACTCCAGAAAAAACAAGTTCTGCTCCTAACCTCCTCATACCCTACCACCTTAGGCAAACTACTAAAAATACCCATCAATACTTACATGAATTTTTTCTCCACCACAAACAAATTTGTGAGCAGTTACAAGCAAGCAAAATTTTACTTTTTCTAATTTGAATTACATGTATATCTAAAGGTCTGAAAAATCAGAGTTGATTCTCCTTGAGCTTTATTTCTTCCATTATAAAACAGGAATTGTGATAGGGCTTTGGCACAGAAACTGCTGGAGGAAAACTCTTTGTATTCTCTTTTACAGCAATCAGACTAAATTATCATAACAGTCTCTTTTGGCGTTAATCTGTATTTCACTTCCTCATATAGGTTTTGTAAGGATAAATTCACTTGGGCATTACTGGTGATACATACAGTTTAAGCAGATAAGAGAGACAGAATGTTCCTTCCAGATGAATGGATTGACAATTAAAGCTATAAACAGCATAATCAGTTCTCCAGTTTCATTATTAATTATCTGCACACAAAGGTAAACACATAGATATGCACGTTTTTTTTTTTAATTGACATTTTTGAAACACTACCATTTTAATCATAAACATGCGCATTAGCTAGTCCTCCCAATTCTCTGGCAAAGTAGGGAAATGGGTATTCATATTCCTTCTTTAGCTGAAGGAAAATCAAGAGATGGCAGTGAGCGGTAAGTGATATTTTCCAAGATCATACATCAAATTAACTGAAAAACTTAGCTCCTGGTTCTGTGCACATTCTCTCACTCCATGTTGCCTCTAACTTGATTAGTTTCTCATGAGTAACCATTAATAATTCCGCATTATGCAATCATCCCTAGGTAGAAGTTTATTCTTAATAAATGTCAGGGAAGCTAAACAATTTTGGAGTACCACAAAATGTATAATAATCAGATTAATTAAAGTGGACTCTGTTTGATTATGGCCATAATCTGATAAATCCATCCAGTCAGTCTCTCACAGGCTCTAATTGCCAGGCAAAATTACATTTCAAATGTATCAGGAAGAGAGAAGCCTTCCTGCATTTAGAGTAAAGTCATTATTTTTCTTCTCTGCAAACTGTATAAAATGCAAAATTTCTACTCCCAAGTAAGAGAAGTGAATCATAATAATAAAAATATAAACATCTGTGTAATCAAAAGAAGCCTTCATAAAGTAATAATTTTCAGTGAAGAGCAACAATCCTGCCAGTTGATACTGAAGTAGAAGTGATTCAGCTTCAGTAGATCTGATCTGATCACCCCAGACAACATTGAATCAATTAGTCTCATTTAGCAAAGTACATAACTGCATGCTTAGTATTAATTCGATATCACCTTTGTGGTCATTAGGTTATTAAGGACATACCTGAGCAACGCACTGAAATTGTTTCTCTGCTATAACACTGCGGTTCAAACCAACAGCAAAGTAGGCACATGTTGCAAGGTACATGGACTCTTCTCTGCCTTCTCATAAATGGGGAATTTCTTACTGGTTAGCCTCACAGAGTAATACATATGGCAAACAGCTCAAGAGAAGGTGCTGAAAGTGAGTCTAGCAACACAAACATAAACAACATAAAGAGCAGCTCTTAAGTTTCAAAAATTAGAGAATTCCATATTAAAGTATTTTAGGCCGGTATGCTTCTTTGCTGGTAGGGCAAATAGATTTCCCTCCACATTCTTGGGACTGCAATCATTTTGCTCTTCCAAAATCCTTAAGGAAACATAGAAGTGAAAGTATGGAAACTTTGAAAAGTTAAGAAATATTTACAAACATCACGTTATGCTGGGTAGCTTAAGAGGTTTCACAGCCTTTGGCATTTTGAAAATTGCAAAAGACGCCAGGTTCTGTGTTAGCACAGTGAATTCCACCAGCTCTTACATCTTCCTCTCTGGCTCCATGGCCAAAGCACCCTTTCCCTTGGCAACCTGTACGTGGGACAACATTGCAGCAGCAACTCTACAGTGCCAGGTGATGCCCCTACCACCTGACACCTCCTGAAGCCATATGCTTCTTCCTCCAGCTTCCTCTGAAGTCGAACAGGAAACAGGAACAACTGGATATGGATGTGATCAGACCTGAAATTTAAGGGCAACCTGGAAAAATTCTATAGCTTTTTTAGGATTGACCTTTTAGGAAGTGAGAAGACCAGGGTCACATTTGCAGTCCTTCTCCTGGTCTGTCACTTATGCAGATGGAAGCACTGATGGATTGCTAGCACTGCCTGTATTGAAATGCCAATTAACTGTACTATTGTCTTGATAGTTATCATTAGCCCCTTCCTTCGTTATTCCTATACCTACTGCCTATACCTACAGAGACTTGAGGCACCAGATCCAAAAAATCAGAAAATCAAATCAGACCTTCAGCTTTTTCTTCATTTGCCTTTTCTTCATTTGCCTTTTCTTGAGCTTGGTCTCAGCTCTGGTAGCTGCTCCAGCCTCAGCACTTCACCTTTGACCAGTAGGGCCATAAGTTTAGCAGTCCCTTGGAGGCCAAGGTCATGTTTGCACTGTGGATCAAAAAGCTGAGTTTCTCAGTCTAATGGCACTGCTAGCATAGCACCCCCACAGAAGTGCAAGGCAAGGTTTTCTTCTTCAGAGACCCAAAAGCCATTACACCTTGCACAGTAGGCATGTTGTCAGTAGCACTTATCTAACACTTCAGCAGCACCCAGAAATTCACTTTCAGCAACCATCCAATCTTAAAATACTATCACACAAAGAATACAAACAACAGAAATCCAAAATTGAGAGGTTTTAGTGGAAGTGAGGAACTCCCTGGTTACATGTGGTTATTATGTGAATAATCTGTGATCCTAATTTGCTGTTTACTCCCATCTTCTTCTTGTACACAGATTAGCCCTTGACTCCTAAAACGTCCATTCAGAGTCTCCATAGGCTTGCAATGTTTAAAAAGATGTATTTCTAAGAAAGTACACAGAAAGAATTTTCATTATTTTATGGAAATCTGACTTCCCAGAGAATGGCAATAAATTAAATTGAGCTTGGATCATATAAAATACATGGTGTTTGACAAGATGACTGAAATACCTTTGTGAGAAGGGAATTCCCATAGTTTTTTGACCAGGTCTGTGAAAACCTGAGCCTTTTCACCACAAATGTCAACTCAGTAAACTGGGATTCTCATGGAGACAGTAATTTAGAAGTAAACTTTCAGCTGTGCTTTTTCCACCTAACAACATTGCTTCTTAGTCTACAAAATATAGTATATTATTCTATATTATAAACATTAGATTGGACATCAACAAGTTTGGTGTATATATAATATATACACAATTGGAATAAATAAGAAGGTTCTTCAAAGACCAGTACCATAACTGGAATTAATACATCTGACACAGTCAGATATACTCTCTTTCCATAGATGTATTCTGGATAGTCAGATGTATTCGTCCTTCCAGATTTAACCGACTCAAATGTCTAAGCACTAACAGGAACTGAAAAGGTTTTCCTTGAAAATGTTCAATGTAGAACAGATAGCATATCATAGGTAATGCAGTTCAAGAATAATGATATCATTTTCTGGGAATAGACACAGGTTGCTCGAGGTTGAGATAATGAAAACAATTTAGGGCACAATTTAAGCTAAATCTAAATTATGTCTGCGTGAGAGACCTATAAATTCAGGCAGAATGGGAAAGAAGTAGGTACACGACTGCAGGTTTTTGGTGAAGCAGAGCTCTTTGGATAATTGTTTAACCTGAGTTTTTAATCTATAATTGAGGTGATTATTTAATTTGAATTTTATTAGGAACCATGCACTGTAGCAACGTCCTCATTCAGTTTACAGATAGCAGCTGGGTAACACAGGCGTGAAGAACTAGTATGAAACATTATACTTGACTGAAAATTCAGCACGTCTAATTAGTCACCTAAAGGACTGATTAATTAAGTTCAGGGGAAGGGGGAGGGTTTCTTCCATAATATCAAATCCTTCCTGAAAATGTGCAGATATTCCAATAAAAGCAATCAGAGGAAACAAAATTATAGAAGGCTACTACTATCATTTCTGAGCTTGCAGAAGTCCTTTGCTAGATGAAAAGTGAAATAGTGGAATTATAGACTTAAGTTGCATTCAATCTCCAGTTTCAGGTATCAGAGGAATTTCATTAAATCATATTGCACTTCCTGTTAGATAAAATTTTAACAGAGAGAGTGCTGCTACTCAATTTTATTTTAAAAAATAGTAATAGCTTTCAGAACTTGTGCTATCACTTCAACTATCTAAAAAATACAATGGATTTTTTACAATAAATGCATACCATGCTATCTGGCAACAATTAATAACTTTTAACATTTTTAATAGTCTGTTACAATTATGGTATTCAATTATGGTATACAGAACCTGGTAGGTTGAGAACCAGACCTATGAAATAAATGAATTTACCATATGCTTATTTATTCTCTTGTTAAAATAACAGGTAAAAGCTCAAATGTAGCCTTTAGGAGAATCATAATGAACACTTGTTTTGGGTTTTGTTATTGCTCCCCTTTCTAAGACTGATACTCAACAGACTTTTGGACTGTCCTGCTTTTAAAAAGCAGGACTGTCAGGCTACATCCATGTAGTTTTCATCACACCTTGATTTTCAGAGCATCAACCACAAAGTTTTCACAGGATGGCGTATTATGTTTTCCCTGTTTGCACAACAGGAACAGAGTTCTGCTGCTCTTCTTTCTTCCTTACTCAGGGAAAGCCTTTCTGAACGACCTTCCAAGTAGCTCTGCCTCAGCTGGAAGAGCTGATCTCATCCACCTAACACATGAAAAGGCAAAACTGGGAAAATATTGGCTGCATATTTATCTCTTATTTAATTAAATATCAGTAACGCACATTGCAATATTCCCTCGGAGCCAGACACTCATGTGCTTTCATCCTCTTCATACCACACGACAGACAGAAACAGGCAGTTTATAATTGGTAAACAGGAGTCCCTGTAATTCAACTTGGATTGAAAAAACAGTGAGAATCTGATGCCCATGCTTATCCTATCTTCCATAACTGTAGAGAACAATAAATCATAGAATGCTAGTGGTTGGAAGGGACCTCTGGAGATCATCGAGTCCAACCCCTCTGCCAGAGCAGGATCACCTAGGACAGGCCACACAGGAACATATTCAGGCATATTCAGTCTCCAGAGAAGGAGACTCCACAACCTTTCTAGGCAGCCTGCTCCAGAGCTCTGTCACCCTCACAGTGAAGAGGTTTTTCCTCATGTTGCGGTGGAACTTCCCATGTTTCAGTTAATGACTTCCTGTCCTTCAAATAGCACCACTGAAAAGAGACTGGCCCCTTCTAATTGACACCCACCCTTCAGATATTTGTAAACATTAAGAAGAACCCCCCTCAGTCTTCTTCAAACTAAAAAGCTCCAGGTCTCTCAGGGTTTCCTCATAAGAGAGATGTTCCAGTCCCTTCATCATCCTTATAGCCTCTGTTGGACTCTGTCTAGTATTTCCCTGTCCCTCTTGAACTGGGGAGACCAGAACTGGACACAATACTCCAGATGTGGTCTCACTAGAGCAGAGCAGATGGGAGGAGAACCTCCCTTAAGGTTCATGTCATGAGTAATTCATGTCACATATAAGCTATAGCATTATTAGACATCTAAATATGACTATCTTAAATACAACAGATAGAAAAATATGTGAATATTGACTAAACTACTTACAAGGCATTTCTTTCCTGTAAAAGTTAGAAGTTGGTATTCTTCAAAATCTTATAAGCATTTACATTTTGGTAGTACAGTTTTATAAGGACACAATATCCTCCAGTACTTCTGCTTTAGTTAACAGACTTAAATGCATCAGAATTGATGCCCAGACAGAGAGAGGCACAGCTTTGAACTACTGTCCTCACACACCATTTATCAAACTTGTCTGAGGTGTTTTTCCCTCAAAATATGTTTCAGCTTCCCATCAAAAATAGTTTCCAAAGCGGGGGAAATAAAAAAAAATTAACAAACCGCTGCCTTCTATATCCCTCAACACCTTCCACGGGGAAACATTTGAACACTTTTTTCAGCAGGGAGTTTTTTACAAAACAGTACCTTCCAGGCTGCTTTGATTTGATCAATATTCTACTTATTTCTCTGTCTTCTGCTGCAGCTATTCCACTTGGCATAAACCACTAAATAATCTTCCAGCCATAAACTTAAATATCAGAGAACAACAATCACTACCATAAATTCTGGGTTGGCTTTGTTTTGTTGTTGTTTTATTTTTGTTTTTCCTTCTTTTTCTCTCAAACCCAAAAAGTATTTAGTGTTATTTTAGCAGTGCAAATGAGAAAAAAAAAAAAAAAAAGTGGAGCCACTTCCAATTCGACTACTACCGAACAATTTCCCAATTAAGTAAACACCCACAAGCCAACAAGCCATATAAAGACACCTAGGGAAATATTTCTCTTTCTGCTGCACTATTGTCGTGGTTCAGGCTGAGCCAGCAGCAAAGCACCATGACACCGCTTGCTCACTTCTCCCTCCCCACCCAGTGCGATGGACGGAATCAGGAAACAACAACAACAAAGGCAACACCTACCGAGATAAGGACAGTTTAACAGCACAACACAAGGACAGAAAAAAAAATAATAACAGTAATACTAATTAAAAAAATGTATAAAGCGAGTGCACTTGCTCACCACCCGTAACCTGAAGCTCATCCTGTTTACCCGAACCATGTTCCGTTCTGCCCCTCAGACAGATCTCCCAGTTATATATTGGGTGTGACAGTCATATATTAACATGCCCCTGGGTAGTTTGGCTCAGCTATACTGGCTGTGCCCCCTCCTAGCTTCTTGGGAAAATTCCTATCCTAGCCAAACCCAGGCCAACTCTGCAGAAGAACAGAACTCCAGGTGGACCAAATCTGATCAGATAAAACCAAAGATACCACCAACCTACCATCCTGCACCCTGCAAATGGCAGTAAAAGGATGAAAGTTAAGAAAGGTCATGAATATCTGAACAGTATACATACCCAACAGGATTGCAAGTAAACAAACCCCAATTTACAGCCAAGCACTTTAAGGAAGCCCTCCAGCAAACTCACCAGACCTCAGCAGAGCTCTGTGGTCTGCTGTCTCTTGGCTGCAACATCTTTCGTTAACGGACACCAATTCAAAGCTACACCGTGGTGCGAAGTCGACCCATCTAATGTATTTCCCGCTCCCATTTCCTGGCGATCACACACCCGGGAATTCCCATCATTAGTAGCAACGTATTGTAAAGAGACTATTTATGTCTCAAACCTCGTGTAGTGATAAGATCTGGACAGAGAATGAAGAATGGAGGGAGAAGGTGTCAGTGTCTCTCAGTAGTCCTTAATGGCTCTACCATCCTCCCCTGGCTCCTTGCAAATAAACTATCAATAGAAAGAGAAAAGTTCTGCGTAGGCGGGACGAGGTCGTTTCCCCGAGTGTCTTTCTTCTGCTAACCACCGGGGCTCCACCAAGGGGAGGTCTGCAGGGGACACTGCACCAAAAGGGGCTCAATGCAGATTAGCACCGCCTCTCTACTCTTCCTATGGAAACTGGGGATACACCCTAAGTGTATAAAGAGATGGTGAAATACTGATTTGTGTGCATCCATCACCGAAGAACTCGATTTGAACTGATCCCATGAGACGTTGCTGGATCCAAGGGTGGTGAGATCTTTTTCCTTCTCTTCCGCCTTCTCTTGTCCTCTTTTTCTTTCACCCCCCCCCCCACCCCCCCCCCCCCCCCCCCCCTCACTCTCCCCTCTCCCCCTCCTCCTCTTGCCTCTCT
>JANIJG010002628.1:0-12445 GCA_024611175.1 Megaceryle torquata
TTGCTTCCAACTCATACAGTTAAAAATTTGTCTAAGAAAAGGTGTCCAGGTGGTGAAAGCAGTCTGAAATGATTCAGAGAGTTCTAGTTATAATGAGAGAGGACAGAAAACAATAGGTTTGGAAATAAAATCAAATCTACAAACCCATTAAAAACTGTTTCACCTTTAAAAAATAACAAATCTCATTCCTTGTGTCACAAAAACCTTCCCCAAAACATGAATTCCAGTCCTTACACAGTCCTGGCTGAAAATTCAAGGACCCTGTTTCTGAAACATGGTAGAATATCACAGAATCACAAGACAGGTCAGAGACCTTTGGTGTTCATCGAGCCCAATCACCTGCCCAAAGTAGAACTAACTTCAAAGGAGATGAGGTTGCTCAAGACTTCCAGTTCAGATTTGAAAATCTCCAGGAGCCTCTCTGGATAATACAGCCTGGTGTTTAAAGTTTCACCCAGTTTTGTTTTTTAACCCTTTTCTTCAGTCAGAATTTACCTTGGTAAAGTCTGTTGTCTCTTTTTATGTTCTTGAGCACCTCAAGGAGGACAGTGTTTTATAAAGTTATGGTTGTGCATGCATGCAGGCAGGCTTTAAGCCCTTCAGGATAAGGGGACAGTATCAATCTAGATGAAGGTCTCTCCCTGCCAGTATGAAAGTTACACTTCTTTCCCAGCCCCACCACAGTCAGAATAGGATTTCTGCTGGATATTTGACAATCTTCTTATATTAATTTGCCAAGAAAATCTTAGACTTCCCTCCCAAAATGCCCTGGCATCCTCCTTCTACTCTTTCCAGGTTATATAACTTCACTCCCCAATGAAGAAGTTACTATTTTTTCTTCCCCTCCCTTCTATTACACAGCCATAGCATATAAAAATCCATCTTTTTTTTTTCTCAAGGATTACAAAACTGATAGTTTTTGAATCTCATTTGTACCTAAAGTCATTTCAGTACTGCCCTGGAGCATAGATGCAGTTGGCATAAGTTTTTCTCACAGCACATTGCAAGATAGAGTTGGCTCTGGTGTTTCTGATTTCCCAGCCTGCTTGTTTGACTAATTAGATGTTGGGCTCTGTAGATGGATCTGAAGCTGTTTATTCCCTGTTTAATGACATTACATGTGTCACAGCAACTGATAATGTGAGGTGCTCGGCTTAGGAAAAATACAGGAAACAGCTGGGTTTAGCTACTGCCAGTCTGCAGAGAGCCTTATTTTTTCTTTACTAACAAAAAACATCCTAGAAAGAGAGAGAAAGAAGGGGAAAAAAAAAAAAATCGACATATTAATACTCAAATGTCCATTAAATATATTGCTAATATCTACTCAATGTCTCAGAGACAGGAAACAAAAGCAGTGGCTCTGATTCTGTGCATTTTCGCCTATTATTAGTTTTGTAATTCTGGGTTTGAGCATTTTATTCAACTTTGGACAATACCCACTTTTAAGTTTCTAGCAGATATTCTAGTAGACTTTAGACAAAATAAAATCATGGTTTTCTAAAAAAACAAATGATAGCTTTGTGCTTTCCAGTGGATTCTAGTTTTTATTTCATACCTTACTTCTAAAGTAGTTTCATGTTTCAAATGATCACATCTGGCAGCTTCCCAGGTAAAAGAGCCCAGCCAGCTCAAAGACAAGTGGCCAGGACATCAATATTCGTGCTGTGTTTTGCCCTTCTCATTTGTGTACTTAGCTCTCCGTGACACAGGGAAATTCATGGGAAACACTAATGTGGGAGCTCCATCCAGTTGTGCCTTCAGACTTCATTAAAAAGACAGAGAAAAATACAAGTTTTAGAAGCACAGGACCACTCTTGCCCTTAAAGAGATTTATTAAATAATAGCTAGCAAACATCAGGGGGAACTGCATCCTGACAGTCACTGAAGCTGTTTACTTTCCTATCTTTAATCTAGAAGAAAGCGATGGGTTTGTGCTGCAATTTCTGGAATATACTTGAGAAAATGTAATCCAGTGCCTACAGACAGCTTCTAGGACAAGGTAATTTGGGGATTAAGTGACCCAGTCTGCAACAGAGAACCTTGCAGCTGCTCACTTACTCTTGCCCCACTCCAACAGGATGGGGAATAGAAAATACAATAGAAGCCTCCAGGGTTGAGATGAAGGAAGGGCACACTACAGACAAAATACAGAGTTGACTTGGAGAAACAAAATCAATTTAATTTAAACAAAACCACCACCAATTAAATCAGAGTAGGACAGTGATAAACACAGCCAGACCTTAAATACATCTTCCTCACTCCCCTCCCTTCTTCCTGAGCACAACTCTGCTCCTCATCCCCAGTGGTTTGGGGGCAGGGGGGCAGGGAATGGGGATTGCAGTCAGTCCCAGTCCATTTTCTGTTGTCCCTGCTGCTCCTTCCTCCTCAGGAAGAAAACTCATAATCCTCCCCTGTGTCAACGTGGCATCCCTCCCAGGGTCAACAGTCCTCCATGAACCTCTACCAGCATGGGTCCCTTTTGTGGGCTACAGTCCTCTCAGTGATGGACTGCTCCAGTGCAGGCTTCCCTCAGATTCACAGCCTTCTTTGGAATCAGTTCCCTGTTTCAGAATGGGGTCCTCCATCGGCTTCAGATGGAATTCTACACTACCATTAATCTCTAAGGGCCACAATGGCTCAGCCTGCTGTTTTACCACAGAGAAAGGGGAATGGCTAATCTAGCATACCAGCCCTGCTCTTTCCTCACTGACCTTAGTGTTTGCTGGGTTGTCTCTCTCATGTCCCACTCCTCTCCAACACAAAAGAGCTTCCAGCAAAAAAGAAGCTGCTCAACAGGTTTTTCCCCCTCTTAAATATGTTATTGCAGAGGCCCTGATTGGCTCAGCCCTGGCGACTTGGAGCTGGGGTAGATTCTTGAGGATTATTAAAAGAGCCATGCCAGTAGCTCTGTCGCCAGCTACCAAACCCCACCAGACACAAACTCAACCCAGTAACTCAGTCCATCTGAGAATGAATATATTTTCTGCCTAACAGGACAGAGCAGGGATTTTTATGACAGCTTAACCTTGTGTCAACCTTTGTGAAGAGTGTGCAGCAAATAATCATGATCTTTTGGAGCTTACACATCACAGAATACCAAGTATTCTTTAGGCTGAATAAGCCTCTTCTAACAATTTTGACTTTTCACCCGAAAATGCAGCAGATAAGCAGCTAATAAGACATACATAAGACATGCACATAAAATTTGCCCACTATTGACATGACAAATTCCATTTGTGCTACAAAACTAAGATTTAAAGAAACCATTTGAGTCCCCAGTTGGTTTGAAAAAGTGACTTGATAAGTTCAGACTGTGTGCAAAAGTGATTTTTATTCAATAATGCAAGCACATTAGAACAAAGGTTAAAGACCTGTTTGCTCTTCTGCTATTCTGGTCAGTCATCAAAGAATACTTTTCTATTGCACTTTTGCAGAGAAGCCCTTGTCCCAGATCAGAAATACACTTTTTTAAACCAGGGAATTGTATTGTGTACTTTCACATTACACATCATAAACTACATAATATAACTTCTGAGAACAACTGAAAGAATAAAGGCAGAAAAATGAAAGAAATTCTGATGCTAAATAGTCTTGTCTATATGCACACATACCCATATGCTGTAGAAATATGTACAGAAACACAAGGATGACTTGACTCATCTCAGACACATATGAATATGCAATTACATATGTACATTCAGATATTCATGACATTCTGTAGACCAAGATCTCATTTGCTTATCTTGAAACATTTTTCCAGAAGAAAATCCTACTCTCATTTTCTTATACTAAGTAGTGTTAAATGAATTGACATTATCTCTCTCGCTACACAATATTGAATGCTTTTTACACAACTGGTATTGTTCTCCTGCTGTACCACTGTATGTGGGTCCTTGGAAGGATGAATCATTAAATAATTATGCAATCGGCAAAATGATCAATTGATTTGTCTAGTTGCTGCCAAATGAGATAGCAACCATCTTTTAAAGTAAAGTGATTTGAAGTGATTACTTTTAAAGTAAAGTGATAAACAGGATCCTGGCTTGTAAAAAGCACAGCACGGCCAGCAGGAGAAGGGAAGTTACCGTGCCCTTGTACTCAGCCCTTGTGAGGCCTCATCTTGAGTACTGTGTTCATTTCTGGGCCCCTCATTGTAGGAAGGACATTGAGGTGTTGGAACATGTCCAAAGGAGAGCTACCAAGCTCGTGAGAGGCTTAGAGAACAAGTCCTATGAGGAGAGGCTGAGGGAGCTGGGCATGTTTAGTTTGGAGAAGAAGAGACTGAGGGGGGAACCTCATTGCCCTCTACAACTACCTGAGAGGAGGCTGTAGAGAGGTGGGTGTTGGCCTCTTCTCCATAGTTACTAATTACAGAATCAGGGGAAATGGACTGAAGTTGCAGCAAGGGAGGTTTAAACTGCATATTAGGAAGAAAATCTTCACTGAGAGAGTGGTGAGGCACTGGAACAGCCTTCCCAGGGAGGTGGTTGAGTCACCATCCCTGGAGGTATTTAAGAAACTTGACATGGTTCTTCATGACATGCTCTAGGGGAAGGCATGCAGGGCGCTTGTGTGTTGGTTTTTGGTGGTGTTTCCTTTTAGTGGTCAGGTATTTAGGTGTTCTTTAGGTGTATTTAGGTGTTCTTTATTCTTGTGGGTATGGTTGGACTCAGTGATCTACAAGGTCCTTTCTAACTACAATTATTCTGTGATTCTGTGATTTTTGAAGTCCGTTCCCAAGCCCTGTGTACCTGTACTACTAAAACAAAGCCTTGTTAATGACATGTATCCTATGACAGTAGCCGTTCATGGTTGTCTTCTGAATATCCGTATCTGTGTATCATAATTTAGTGTCTCTGGTGCTCAAAAGCAAAGAGTCGCCTTTCCTCCTGTCTTAATACTGTAGCTGCATTCCTGCTCGGGTATTCCACACACAGCTGTGTCGATAGATTAAAATTCTGGCCTACAGCTGCCTAATTTTGCATTGCAAAGGAATGAAGACCTTTGCTTCACTCCACAAACAGAAATATTTTTCATTTCAATTAACATGGCATACAGCCAGAAGAAGAGAACCACAGTGGGGGACAAAAAACTATGAATGCAGTGTAAATATCAAAGACAATGCTACAACACAGCTCCATCTCAAAATTTATGTTTAGGTAGCATGGTTCATATCATGATGCAGTAGACTGTCACCTATCCTACTGCCAAAATCGCCTGATTTTTTCAAAACAGTGAAAATGATTCAGTACAAAATACATTTGACCATTTTTTTAATGACTAACCTTTCCTGAAAGATATTTATTCTCTCCTGATGGTCCACAATGTACAGTAAAGTGCATGTCTTTTGGACGTAGTACATTACAGACTACATAAGACATTCTGCAGGAAGCAACACGGTTGTATAGTAAAAACTCAGAGAAAAATACAATATGTAGCAGAATTAATAGCAAAAAAAAATCTTTTGAAATTACAGCATGTATTTAATTTAGAATTACATAAATTTGTGGAGTATTAAATTTCTGAGAAATAGGACCACCTCAGAATTGTTATTAAACAAATGCTTTCTAAATAGAAGAAATTTGTGTGTGTGTGTGTATTTGTCCACTTTCTGCATTCTTTCATCAGAAAAACCTAAAACTAAAGCTGTAGTAGTTAAAATGAATCTTGTGAAACCAAACAAAAAAATTTTTCCTCTTAAGTACTCTTGAAAGAATTTGCATAACAAATGAGAAGAAATTCCTTCTTTTTTTCTGAAAAGGTCTTTTCAGGTTTTTTGGGAAATGGCAATTTCATCTGGGCTTGCTATTTCTGCAGCTCAAATATGTACAATTTAAATATTTGTAAAGAGTGAGAAAAATAACTCAATTTTCTATAGCTGATTCTGAAACCTTTGTTCCTTTTCTTTTAATAGGCATAGAGAAACATGTAATTTCTCCTGGCTTTTGTCTAACTGCAGACAAAAGATTAGGCACAGCTGAACATGCAAGGGCAAAGAAAAAAGCAAGCTTTGTCAAGCACTTTCCATTAGCTGGATTTTTTTTTTCTGAAAATGCCAGAAGGCAATGAAGCTTTGCTTCTCTTTGTTTTAATAAACATATCCAGTGGGTATGGCTACCTTGTTAGCTCTTTCTCAAGGAAATTGAAAGATCAAGTCATACACACTTATGGTTGGGGTGATGTCAGGGGCTTGTACATCTTCTGCTAGAAGCAAGGTAAGATGCAGATAAGATGCAAAAAGCCTAGTTGTTTGAGTCAAAATCCAGGTGGTTTTGAGATAGTATTTCCACCAGACCTGAAAAAGCCTTCTTTTGGTATATCAAAAATAAAGATAAGGAGAAAATGATTGAGAAGAATTATGGGACATGAAACAAAACAAAAGTGGTAATTAAAAAAAAAAAAAACTTATTATGTCTGTTTGTGCAAGAATTCATTCCCCGGTATCTTCATTTTTCTTAGTCAAGTAAGAGTACTTACTTGCTTACTCCTATTGCTCTATTAAGATTCTATAATGTAGTACAACTTCCACTGCTTACATTCACTCTTCTAGCATAATTCAATATTTCTTTTATTGTTCAACACTTCCACTTCACAGTAACTCCTGCTTCCGTTTCTTATCTGTAGCCTTTCTGTTCTATGCTGTACAGCTGTATGGCTATGCTGTACCATCTACACACTAACTTCATTCATAAACAAACACCCAAAAAAAACCCCAAAGGGAAAAATTACCTTCTTCCAGCTTCCAATCTAGCTTTTCCTGTCTGCTCTCTCTACTACGAATACAAATATATGTTTTCATATTTTGACACATATTGGTACAAAAGAAAGACACACATGAAAACCTAAGTTCAGTGCTTTCAACTTGCTGTATTAATAAGTAGGGAACGACATTCTAATTATAGTTATTACAGTCATTGTCCTTTGGTTCTTTTTTAGTGAGAGAGGATGTCTTGGTAAAGGGGCATCAAGAGCACACCAGTGTATTAATGGATGGGTGGGATAGAACAGCAGTTGTGAGCATGGTAATATTGTAAACGGACATTTATTCCTAACTGACGTCATTTATATTTTCAGGTTATTATTTTTTTTCTTTTTTGGTGACTTTGGGGCAGATATTTTACCTGTGCAGACCCACCTGAGCATAACAGTTTCTTTCCATATATTAAAAAAATCTTCATTAAGAACTAAAAGGCTTAGATAGGTTAAACAGGCAACACCTGCAGCCCACAACACCTTTATGTTGGCTAGTGCACATAAAACCTTCTTGCACTGTAATGCGTAAGCATGAAGAACATTATAGATTTTATGCATCAGAATTGTACCCTGCAGCATCCCTTGTTGTATAACTTCTGCTTGTAAAGAATAACCAGTTTTCTTTACTGACGCTCAAGCATCTAAATTACACTAGATGTACTTGAAACACGTCTGTCAGATTTCCTTGTATTTTGACCATATGTTGTAATAGAGATCAGGTGCTGTCCTTTGCAGCCTGACCCTTTATTTTTTGATGAGGTTACAAGTTCACGTACCTTCTATTATAATTGTGTCTGGAGGAAGCAAGCAGATTAATATAAAATTCAAGGAGCATAAAATGATCACTGAGATACCACAGTAATGTTCTATCTGCTTTTAGCTAAAATCACTAATACATATTTTCATGCCCATACACTAAGGTCAACATATTTGTTGTAGTTTTACTATGTGGTAATGTTTCTGGTTCTTGAAAAACTGTGGGAAAATAGAATAATTTAGTTTAAAATAAGGCACACTAATTTCAAAAAATTTTATTGAACTTCTGGGTAAAAGTGTCATCTGCTATTTCATCAACAAAACAGGAAAGGATATATAATTTCTCTCCTCTATTCTTTGGAGACATGAATCCAGCTCTCCATAGAGTTAACGATCCTTCATGTTGGAATTGTTATACTTTATATGAACAGCTTTTTAATAAAACAATAATATCAGACATAAAGTGTATGAATTCCTACCCTATAACCAGTCCTTGCCACACAAGGTTTTAATTTTGTTAAATAAAATATTATCAACCAGACAAGTAGATTTTTGTCTAATCTACAGTATGAGTGAATAATATATATATTAAAAAACAACAATAAAACCAAACAAAACCACAAATGAACAAAAACAAAAGCCAGTCCTTTTACTCTACCAATTACTTCATGTGAAAAAAAAAAAAAAAAAAGAAAAGTTAAATCTAATTCTTCTAGTTCTGATTTTAATAGAAGAATTTATTGCTATGAAAAAAAGACCCCAAAATCTGCTCTTAGGAATGTTTCTTAGAAGGTTTCAATTGAAATGCTGTCAGGTAAGAGAGCAAAAATCAAAACTGCTTGTGAATGACTCTCATCCTTGATGTGCCAAATGAAGGAGTTACTTCTCTATTCTGCATCTAGCTTTGTCTGAACTATTTTTTTTTTCCCCAAAAAATTAAATTCTATGATAATTTCAGTCAAATGCATATGCAATTTAGTGATGTCGATGGCATGTTTTGAAAAGGCATGCTTTGGTTAATTTATTGTTTTTAAATATGACCTTCTTCCATATCTGCACATCAGATAAAAAAACTTAACAGCCAAAAATCTGCCAGGCTCTTTGTACCAGGTACATGTATAATATAATCTGTAAAGGAACACTTTAAAAGTGTGTCAATGTGTTAAAGGTTATATATGTGTATATGTTTTCCTACAGCAATTGAGTTATTTGGAAGAAAAATTATAAATCTAACTTTATTTAATTTTCAATAGTAGAATTCGTTGGTTATGAAGGCATACTCATGTTACTGTTTTGCTAAAACAGAAGAGACTGTGAAAGTGATCATGAGATTAAATGGTGTATTAAAAAGAGATGAGCTTTGGCACATGAAGTGTTTTTTTCCTGTGTTCCTGGTATCACTTTGATTCCTATGCTCAGCAGGGCGTGAATGGAATAAGGACTGCAATATTGTGTTCCTTATTGCAGTGAGCCAAGTAACGGTTTTGATTTTCTTCATCCAAATCTCCACTTGAATTAGAAACTACACCTTGTAATGGGGATATATGTATTCTGCTAGTTAATATATTGTTCAAGATAATCTAATTAAAAATGCTTTTAGAAACAGGAGGGTAGTTTGTGTGATGAGATTAAAAAATAGACAGTATTCAAAGTTCAAATTCTGGTTTATGTGACAAATTTCTGTCTGAAGCTTGTCACAGTCAAGTTCTGCTCATTTGCGAACATTGAAATAAAAGGGATTTCTTGAGAAACTGAGAAGGATGTAGGGTTTTTTACATGCCATCAAATCCATTGTGAATCTCATTTAGGAAAACAAGTAACTTGGAAACTGAAGCAGCGAATAAATCCTATTCTGCATGTATAAAATTTAACAAGATTCTACCTTAGCAACCACAAAGCAACTATCAGATGATCAGATACCAAAGATAGCTGGCAAGAAGGAAGAGCTTGCTAGCAGCTGAGATCTGACAGTCTGTAATGTATAGGGTGTGGTTACTAATTCAAACTAAGAAGCATTGGCATGTGCTTGCTTAAAATAGGGAAGACACAGTGTTTGCACTAGAAACCCTTCTATTTCCTAGACTCACCAAATAACACATAGGGTCAACTGTTGCCACTACAAGAAAATGAAATCCTATGGCAAGTGAAAGCATAACTTGTATAAAGTCAATAAGCAATTGTATGTCTAAGTACATATGATAAGAATTCTGTTGAGTTTTGGGGGATTTTTTTCTGTTTATATCAGCTTTAAAGGCAAGAAGTTCCTAAACTGTTTTCCTGTAGGACTTGGCTAGAGCCCATTAGATGCTGTTAATGCTAGGCCTTTTCTCATTTAAACCTGTCACACATACCTGACTACTTTGATTGTTGCTACTCCTGAAAGGTGAGTGTTGGAAAATAAAATGACCCATGAAAATCACTCCTCACAACTTCACCTTCCTGCGCTGCTTCTGGTAAGGGAGAACATTAAAACCACCACAGCTGTTTCCTGCATATTTACCTTCATGGCTTTATTTTTTTATCCTGGCTCTCAGCTTTTGTATTTGGGGCCTTTTGCATAAGTTAAATGACCTATTTTCAAGCTGGACCATGTTGGGGTTAGGGAAGGAAGAAGCAGGAAGATATCCCAAGCAGGGATGGAGAATGAAACCCCAGCAGAAGCACTGCAGCTTTTGACTTTCTCTTACATTCCTTCCTATCTCCCTTGGTGAAAATGTTTCTTTCTATGGTAGAAAAGTTAACAGGCACAGGGTGACAAAAGATGAGCAAGGATAGCTGGTTAAAACACAGACTGGCATTTTTTTCTTTTGTATAGTAGTAACTGGTTCATTGGGACATGGATCTCAAGAAAAGGTCAATCAATTTGAAGTATGAGTATCACCTGAATAGAAATGCCAGAGCTAAAATAGTATGAGATTTCTAACAGTGAAAGGAAAGTCTCAGCTGTAGGCTATTCGTCAGCTAACTTTCTTATTTGTGTTGCTTTCTTGAAATAATCCTGAAGTCATATAGTCTTCTCTGCTTATAGAAAATAAATATTTAACTTGTAAAGAGATGTCAGGTTAAACTGTTCTGAGTTTGGGTTACCAAATAACAAACTGATTAGAGTAGGTCAATAATTTACAGAACTTAACATCGGACGTCCCTACTAAATTGACATGCTTGCATATTCCCAAATGTGATGTTTGTTTTCTTCACTTTATTACTGATTTTGAAAAAAAATATCCAGGTAAAATAATTAATTCTCCCAATGGACATTATGTCCAATTTTCTGTCTTTAACTCAGTACATTAACTGTATTGTGTTGTCCATAACTGTTACACTAAAGATGAGAAAAACAATACTTGAAAGTGCATTAAACTGTCTTAGAATGTTTTTCAACCATTTAAGTTTTAAAGAAACTTCTACCATGAGTGTGATTCAAGTACTGCTGTGCCGGTGAGTTTCATATTCTTTCAAACGTTTTCTGCAGACTATTCTTGCCTATGATTTTTACCATAACTGGGAGTGTAATGATAGCATCAATAAGCATACTAGCACACTTTTAAATCCTTCTAGCTTAAAAGAAAAATAAAGCAAAACAAATGCAAATAAATCCTCAGCAGTATGTAGAATAGCATTCCCAGTCTCTGACAGGTTTGTATAAACCCAGCTTGACACGTTCTCATAGCATTTGTTTCTCAAACTAGACAAATTAAATTTACTTCTATCATTTCCATAAGTGCAGCAAATGTTCTGCCAACTGCAGTCTGGTCAGTGACAAGACACTAACTCCCTGAACCTGTTGGTCTGATCCAGTGAGGTGTTAATTCCTCTGTTCTAATCTGCTTTGAGGAGTGAGTGCTAGGTCTCTCAGCAGGTCTGTCAGCGTAAAAATGCTGTCGTGAGAAACGTAGACATTACTGTACTAAAGGAAAACTGATCTGGTTTGTCTGTTAGTTTAAGTAAATTTTCCTCTTTTAAAATAAAGTTTAAAAGTTAAAGGTCTCCCAGAGGATTGGAAATTACAAACTGGCAACTACTTAACAGTTAAAAGCAGAAGTTGCAACAAAGGTCTTTTCATCTTGTCTGTTATCCTTTGTGAAGCCCACCCAGTTCAGTTACTGAAACAGTTGGATAGCCCCTTGGCCTCTGTTACTACATGCCAGATACCACTGCCTTTTGTCAGAAAATGCTTTGCTAAACTGAGGAATTACTGAGGGAATCACTCAGACTCCTTAACCCTCGATAGAGTAGGCTCCAAATGCAGCAGAATGAGATTAAGCAATGAAATGGCAAAGTTGAGATACTGGTGTAAGGAGCACAAAGCACTGGTGTCATAAGAGCACAAAACACAGGAAAGGCTGAAGGGTAAGACTTGTGAATGCATATTAAGGATTTAGGTGCAAAGTTGCAGATCTGGTGATGTTCAGCTTTACAGAGGCTTTGATTACACAGCAGCATTTGCAGGTTTTAGGCTCCACAGATCAAGTAGAGTATTCATTTCTCTAAGGTTGGCTGGTCAGGTCCAAGTACATTGGCTGTGTAAGGAAGGGTATGTATAAATATAAAGCAGAAAATCTGTGCCAAAAATAGTATTTGTGGGGTTTATATTTAAAGACTAAATTACTCCCATTTAAAGCCATACTTAAAATATTTTTTGTCTATTCAATTTTAATTTATATCCTAGCTTGCTTTTTTTTTTTTTTTTCTATAAAATGGATTCTTTTTTAGTTGTGTAATCATAACATGAGGTTTTTTAGCAACATTTTAGTTTATGGAAAACATTTCTAGCCAGGGGTGGCTGGAAGTTTTAATTGATTTTTCACACTTCAGTGCAGTCATTTTTTGCAAATACTTCTTGATTATTTTTAGTAGTGTCCCAAACCCAGATTTAATTTTTATGTGGTAAAGGGGGTTACTGTGCCTAGAATTCAAATATATTATTTAAAACATT
>JANIJG010002630.1:0-14337 GCA_024611175.1 Megaceryle torquata
TAATCCATAGAATGAATTGTTTAACATCAAATGCTCTAAAAAAAAAAAAAAAAAAAAAAAAAAAAAAAAAAAGGGTAAAAATAAAAATCACAAATGCAGAGCTCCAAAACGTCCTGCAAACTGATGGATTTATGTTCAAAAATCCTGACCTTGTCACTACTTTGTAAAATCTGAATTGGATGCTCAGGTTGGCCTCTACCTTGAATGAACACCATGAGCATTAGATCAAAATTCAGTGAAAACCTGCATCTAAATGTGGATGTGAACTGTGTGGCTTGAATTTTTCTCTGCAGGAATTTGTTTTGATTTAAGTAATACAGTAGTCTTCTACCTGGACATTCAGTGAAAAGGACAGTAGCAGGATACCCTGGGGATAGTGCCTTTTTAGTTGCCTGGAAAAAATACTATTGCTGAAGATACCATTAAAGCAACAGCTTCCCCTTAAGCCTGTTAATGCTCAGTGATATGGGTCATTCTGTGTATTTACTGACCACTGTTTGCTGTGAAAGCTTATCAGTGACCCTGCACCTTTTGGACTGGGGAGAGATGCATACAAGTGAAGCACCCATCACTGTGGTCAGCGGCACAACTGGAGAACATCCAGCCTTTCCGGACCTGGTACTGTTCACATACTGCACAGACATTGTGCAGCTCATAATATTTTGCTGCCCTAGGCAACCACCTGTTAAACTTTTCTGTTGCAAAGCCAGTCTGCTGTCGAAACACTTCCTGCAACTGCTGTGCTGTTAGGTCCTTACAGCGATGTGAAAAATGTGGATTGCAGATACAGGCTTTGGGATCTGAAATGTGAAGTACTGTATTGCTTTGTGATTTGACTGCCTTCACTCTTGTTTGTGTCAGCCGTGTCTGGTGCAAGTTCCTCTGTATCACCTGTGACTCTATGCCACAGCAGGCAGAACGATGTACCCAAACCCTGACTTCAATAATTATTGATGTCTTTTAAGAAAAGCAGTTCTAAATGCTGCATAAGCCAACAGAGTGACCACCTGGATGCCACCAGCAACTCCCCAGAGGCCCAGGGTGAGTGTGCTGCATAAACTGCTGTCCTCAGGATGGCCAGGAACAGGGAGTGGTGTATGAGCTGACACTGCAGGGCAGGCAGTGACACAACAGCGTTGTTTCATAGGACTGAAAGTCTTGCTCATGAGCAGCAGTGGAAGGATGACAAGGGTTTGTCTCACTGATTCTGCACACACACAGCTTGTGGCCCTTTAAAGCCATCATGTCTGACCTCAGTGACTCAAAATGCAACAGTGAAACAGAGAGGAAATATCACAGTGTCACACAATTATTTCCAAGCAGGGTTCCTGGTAGATAGCCAGGTGCTAATATCCTGCCTCACATGGCAGTCAGTGGAGTTGTGTGGGGGCCAGGTGCTGCTCACCTTCTGTGTGTCAGAAGCTGTCCTGTCCCTCATGCAAACCAAAATAGGCTGTACATTTCTGTGAGCTGAGGTCTATTCCCCTTGTGTTCAGGATATGCAGTACATCTGGAATAACTAATTTCTCAGGCTATTGTTACTTTCTTGTGGATCAGATGTTTGCTGCTTCTGAAACCTGTATTCAATATCTCTTCCTGTTTAACTTCATTATTCCGGCCTCCTACTTTTTTTTTTAGGGCCTGTATTTTCATTTTCCCCTTGAACTAGAGAATTTGCCTGAAGTGTGAATGAGTCACAGATACCGTATTTCCTCTTCTCTGAAGCACATTTACATTTTTGAACAATTACAGCTGACGACAATCAGCAGTACATTCCAAAATATCCTATCTGGGAGGAGAAAGGAGGAACAGTGATGCTGAAATCAGCCTGAAAGGTAGAGGACTGAAAGAGGGAGAGAGAAGTTTTAAGACACACAGAGTCTTAGAAGGGCAGCCGGATGGAGGCACTCACTGTGCAGCATTTAATGGCAGTGCCTCAACTGATAATGTTCCTGTAATCAGAGACACTGTCATACCTGTCAGCAGCCATTCAAGCATATCACAGGCAGCTCTAAATACAATATATCAAAAGGGATACATTTCCAGAAAGACAGTTCCTTTCCTCTTCTCCTAGCCGAGCATTTTCTGAGGTGAGGGAAGTTTTGTTTACAAGGGTGTGTAAAAGGTGCTGCAACCCTGCATTACCCATCAAAGCCATTGTACTGGTTCTAGCTGGGATAGAGTTACTTTTCTTCATTGTAGCTCATGTGAAGTTATGTTTTGTATTTGTGCTGGAAACTGTTGATAACACAGAGATCTTTTAGTTATTGCTGAGCAGTGCTTACACAGTGTCAAGGCCTTTTATGCTTCTCACTGCTCTGCCAGCAAGTAGGCTGGGGGTGCACAAGGAGCTGGGAAGACACACAGCTGTGACAGCTGACCACAACTGACCAAAGGAATATTCTGCACCATATGATGCCATTCTTAGCAATAAAAGTTAGGGAAAAAGTTTGCCAGGGCTGCTGTTGCTCTTGGGGATTGGCTGGGCATTGGTCTGCTGGTGGTGAGCAGCTGTGCGGGTTTTCTAACTTTTGCCCTTCTGATTGTCTGGAGCAGGAGGGGACATGAATGAGCAGTTGTGTGGTGCTTAGCTGCCTGCTGGAGCTAGCCCACAACAGCCATGTTGCCCCAGAGGTGTTCCATGTTGTGGCTCTCACTTGAAGGATTGCAGTAATGTATTTTCAGAGCCTTTCATTTTGGTCTTAGAGGTCAACTGAAAATGAAGGTTCCCAGCTTGTCTTGTGTCTCAAGATGTTTCCTAAAGCAGACCTTGTGGTTTTGTTTCTCACATTTCTGTGGGAATTTTTTGTTGGAGGTTTGTGGAGATTTTTTTGACATGAAGCTGTAGCAAGTATTCACTTCATAAAGAAATCTGCTACTGAGTTTATGAAGGGGTAAAGTATACAGGGCTACTATAACCTCTGTCTTTTCATCCCCAAATTGTAAGGCTGCAAGGGCCTCAATAATGGAAGTCCTATCTGTATGAGTGAAAATTGGACTTTCTCATATGTCATTGACAAGACAGGCTAATTCAAACTGTCTCTCTCCATGTATTGGAGTACCTTACATAAAAGCCCATCAAGCACTCATCCGTAGTAGGATTTGTGCAATGATCAGTGATGGCAGACTGCATTCAGCTGGAGCCTAGAAAGGGTCATCCTGACCTTCAGTCGTGACTAGAAGAAGATCAAGTTGCAATCTCACTACACTTAACAAGTTCTTCCAGCAAATCCTTTTTAACTTCAACACAAGGTAGGCTCTGTAGCTGCTCTTTTGAAGAACAGGTAAGAAGAGATTTGCTCTTTGCATCTGCCTCTGTGAGATTTTGTTGCACAGCTAGGAAGATACAATGTGCATCACCATCCTGCTTTCTGGTTATCTCCTTATTCTCAATGTCCCTCCTTGCCTCACCTGACAGTAAATAATCAAAAAGTTATCAATTGTTCTCACTACTTCCAGGCAGTGCACAGGACTGACAGGACAAGACAGTACCAGCACTCAGATGCTACACCATAGGAGGCTAGACCTCTGGAGGTGTCCTTGGTGAGAGGCAGCCTGGGGTGGGAAGGACAGGACAGCAGGAGAGTGAGGTACTCATTATCCATTAATGTGTACTTGCTTACTTGTCTGGATATTCTGATAATTCTCAAAATATTGAGAAAAATGGTGATGGAATGGGAAAGACTTTTCTTCATATAGGTAGAGCCTTGTTTCCTAAATCTATGTTGGATGAGACATTTCACTTCATAAATGATCTGCCCTTCACTTCCTCAAGGCATATCTTTACCCTCTTCCAGTTCTGCGGAGAGCATGACCCTTTGTTCTCTCCTCATGTCTCAAAGAGGCATTAAGGCAATTCTAGGTAGATGGCCTTCCAGCCCTCCACTTACATGTGAGGTGTAAGCTGGTTTAATATAATCATGCCAAAATAGGTAGAGTTACCTGAACAGTGTTCAAATGGGGTCTTGCTCTCTGTGAACTTAAGTGGTCCCCAGGCAGACTCAATGAAGTTGGTAGCACTCTGCTAACAACAGCAGGTAGTAGGGTATTGAGGGAAGGACTAAAAAATGAGTAGATAAGAGATTAAGGCTTCCCAACTCCTTACCCCAGGAAAAGTATTGCCTGTGAATTTTACATGTCCATTTGCTCCAGTGTCATTGGTTACAGTGGAGAAAAAGCACAGGTGTGTTGAACCCAGCCCTGCCTGCTGTAGTTAGTATCTGGAAATGGGTTATATTAATAAATGCCCAGTGATAGCATCACTGATGTTGGAATAATTCCCTGACAGTACTTGAATTTTTGCATTGTTTGCTAAAGGGCAAGTTATTTACAGAGTTATTCAGCTTATCTCCACTATTTTACTTTAACATGGGTGGATGTGTCAGCCATGGCAGGGCCAATAAAAGATACTGGATCCACAATCCTCGAAATTAAAGAAGTGGAGCTCAAGCATGATGTGTCTTTCCCAACAGTTCCTTGCCTGAAACATTGTGAGGAAGGGAAATGGAGGCTATTGTCTGACACAGTGAATCCTCGCTGCTGGGAAAGTCCCTCTGAACCATGGGTCATCAGTGCTGTTCAGAAGAGTGCTCAACTTCAGAGAGGACTGAGGAACAAGGGGACTCCTGCTGAATTTGTAGTTTATTTGACATGTCTGAGAGCAATCTGTTTGCTTTAGTTTTTTTTTTTTTCCCATAATAGTTTGCCCATTCCTAGTCAGTTTTGCAGCCAATCTTAAGATTAGCATAACACCAGTGACTGTGGTACAGGCCTTTAATATCAACTCAGTGCTTTCAGTCTTCAAACAGCCAGACATCTGGGTGCTTCACTCAGCATGATTAGCCAACTCCAACTCTCTCTTCAGACTGTGCTTCTGACAGGTCCCCCTCAATGAAAGTATGAGTCGTCTAACCACTGGAGCTCACTGCCCCTCCTAATTCACTGCACACCTTTTCTTTTTTTGAGAAGATAACATAGAATCACAGAATCATGGAATGTTCGGTGTTGGAAGGCACCTCAAAAGATAATCTACTCCAACCCCCCTGCCAGAGCAGGATCACCTAGAGTAGGTCACACAGGAACACATCCAGGTGGGTTTTGAAAGTCTCCAGAGAAGGAGACTCCACAACCTCCCTGGGCAGCCTCTTCCAGGGCTCTGTCACCCTCACTGTGGAAAAGTTTCTCCTTAAGTTTACATGGAACCTTCTATGTTCCAGCTTGCACCCGTTGCCCCTTGTCCTATCACTGGATGTCATTGAGAAGAACCTGGCTCCATCCTCCTCACACTCAACCTTTACATATTTATAAACATTAATTAATTATTTTATTAATTAATGAGGTCACCCCTCAGTCTCCTCTGTTCCGAGCTAAAGAGACCCATCTCCTTCAGCCTTTCCTCATAAGGGAGATGTTCCACCCCCTTGATCATCTTTGTGGCTCTGCGCTGGACTCTTTCAAGCAGTTCCCTGTCCTTCTTGAACTGAGGGGCCCAGACTGGACACAATATTCCAGATGCGGCCTCACCAGGGCAGAGTAGAATGGGAGGAGAACCTCTCTTGACCTACTAACCACACCCCTTCTAATACACCCCAGGATGCCATTGGCCTTCTTGGCCAATTTTTGGAAAAACATTTTAAGTGTTGATTTTTGCTTCAATTCTACTTAGGAATAATTTCAAAGCTTTCCAATGGAAATGACACAGTTTTCAGTTCAGGCGGTCTCTCAAGAAATGGCCAGAGTCCACCTTTGAACTTTTGAGACATTCTGTTGCAAACTTCATCAAAATATATCACCAGTATATCTTGGTGAAACATTTTGACTTTGACTTAATCAGCATTTTTATGGTATGGCTGAAAACTAAAAATGTTATTAGTTGTGCACATCATTCAAGCTACCTTCATCTTCAAGACACCTGTTCACTCTCTGCATATGTTACGAGCTTAAAGATCACAAAGAACATCAAATGGTTTAATACTCCAGATTGAAAGACTTTTTGAACTTCCTGATCTGCAGAGATTCTATTCTTTCCTTTTAAGTGGAAAAATTAAAGCAGTGATTAACATGTACACCTGAAATTGGGAGGTCTCCCTACAGACTGCAGAGGTTGCTTTATGCAGGAAATGTTGTTTCCAGTAATTGAATATGGCGCTATAATTTATAGCTGTTTAGCCACAATTTTACACATATCAGACATAATGCTTCTGATTAATTACATTTTCTGTTTATCACAACACCACAATCTTCAGGCCAAAGATGACAGTTCCCCTTTTATTTACAGCCTTCCAGGAGGCAAAAAGGCTTCTGAGAACTGGAATTGCTTGGCTTCTCACATCGCTACCAGTCAGATGAGTGCCCTTCATGCTGCAGCATTAGTCATGGTTTGCCCAGCACCATATGTCCTGTTGCTGAATTAGCTGTCCTGTCATCCTGGGATATGTGCAGCATATGCACACACACTGGGATGGGGTTTTTGTAGATGATTCCAGGATTGTTTTGTGGTTTGGTGGTTGAGGGGTTTTTATTTTTTTTCCCCGGGATTTAATGTCCTTGGGTAATATAATACCCATGAAAAATTACATTGCTTGTTCTGAAACAGGTCTGGTTAGCTCCAGTGAAGCAGAATACTGATATGATAATCTATTATTGTTACTTTCTATGCTTTAAAGCACTAGCATTGTGTTTAACATTGACTGAACACAGGAGATAATGAGCACTCTATTGACTGTCTCTGAGCTCACTGCTCCAACAGAAGTTGGGATGGGAGAAGTTGATCTCTTCAGTTCCTTGTGAAACACTGCAGCAGTCTTTGCTGCTGAGCACTGTAGCTCCATCCCCACGTCATAGGTACAGTTGTCAAGTCTGTCTCTGGATTTGTCAAGTCCTTAGTCATTTTGGTTCCGGAGAACGGAAGAAATTGAACTGAAAAGTGAGAGCTCTGGAATTTTTCCTTTAGTAAAGAAAGTAATATTGTGTGAAGTGCTCTTAATACATGATTTTGTAGTCCCAAAGTACAAAGCATTGTTAAAAAGTTAAGCAGAAAGCCTGATTTTCATGCAAAACAAACATAACACAGTCTGTGCAGATGCTGAGGAGCAAGTTAGTTGCCTTTCCAGGAGCCAGGCTGCCCTCCAGCCTCACAGAAGAGAGGCAGTTTCAATGCTGGTGGAACAGGTAGAGTGGTTAGTGTGGAGTGCCAGGAGCACACCTTCCTCACCAGGCAGCTTGGTGGACCACTCCTTCCCACTACATGGCTGTCACGGAGGTTCCTGGAAGAGGGAAGGACTCTCTGTTTTCCTTTGCGGAAGAAAGTTGCAGTCATGACTAATCTACAGCACTGAAAAATAATTGTTGATATCAGCCTTTTTTCGAGGCAGGGAGGGAAGAGGCAAGGTAAAAAAAACGTGGGTGCATGGGAGAATTTGCTGGCATGTGCAGAAAAGGTGGAACTCAGTTACATACAGGAAATAAACTGAGATGTGTAACAACCCCAGTAACATTTCATTTGCTATTCAGGCAGGACCTTTTTGAAGTCAGTGGGAGTCTTTCCACTGCTTTCTGGGGATTTTGGATCAGGCCCATCCAATTGTTTGGATTGCTGACATATATTTGGCCCTTTTACTTCTTGCTTTTTATGAAGGCTGCACAGGAAAAACATCAGTTTCCCTTCTGCTCAGAAATTACCTTGTGTTGTAGCTGCAACCTAATGTGTTGAAGTGAATGGGTGGACCCAGCAGCTTGGTATTTATTTACCCATATTAGTTTTGAATTTACTTCAGTAAAGGAGTTTGTGCAAAGAAGATGTCTGTGACAGTCCTCTGGAAGGTGGACACTAGGAAAGAAGGACCTGTCCTGCTGAGCAAGGGCTGCTTCAGAGACAGATATTGCAGCAGGAGGAGAAGCATGCCCTAATCCTATCCCCTTACAGTACAGGTTCCACATCAGCACCTGCAGCTTTGCTCTGTGCCAAGCAGAGGTTTTTTGCATGGTTTGGAGTGAGGTTGAAGTTGTGTTAATCTTTAGCTCAGAGATCACAACTCTTCAGAAAAAAAGAAACAACTCCAACTGCTCTACAAACTCAGGGAATGACATTGTTTTCTCTGTCTGAGAATGAGGAGAAGCAGAGAGATGATCACAGAATAGGTTAGCAGCAAGGTCAAGCTTGTGAGTTCCCATTGCACACTGCCTGTTTACAGCTTTCCAGACAGACCTTTATGATCCAAAGTATCCTGGGGAAGAAGACAGTACTGGAATCCTAATAATTCTTTTAAAAACAAAATGAATAGCTGAGATTTTATTTTTAATGTCTAAGAAACAAGTGAGAGGCCCAATGTCTACCTGAATGTAGAATCAGTCAGTGCTTTAATGCACCCAAAGTTAGAAGTGAACCTTTGTTTTTCCTTGAGGTCAAATAATCCACTAAGTGTGCCAGGTGGTGTTACTGGCCTGCTGCTCCAGACTTTTTGGTGCTAAAGTACTCTGCTGCAGCATTCTGGCTAGTTTGGAACTTTTTGTGCTGATATTTTTGTGTGTTCTTTCTGAGATGCTATTACTTGGAATTTTACTAGACGCTGCTGACAAAACACAGGGGACTGGTGTCATGACTGGGGCAACCTGGTATGACTTCTTAGGACATCTGGATAAGTGTGGAACTGGTTTCGATGAAGTGCTTAGCTGTGTGGTGAGTCAAGCAGAATACCCCTTCTTCCCACTATGCAAGAGGTGAAAAAGCAAACAGAAGCATTTAGGATTAATGTCTGTGCTTTGACTGGGATAGGCTATGGCAACACCAGACTGGCAGGATGAGAAGAGGAACTTTTGCCTCCAGATAGGCTCTGTTCTCTTAGAAGAAACTCCAGGAAATGTTGTGTGTAGGACTGAATTGCTTAAAGAGTATGAGATAGTATCAACGAAGACTAAAGAAGACTGAGAATTGCATGCAGTTATGATTATTTTGAGTAAGTGTGATTGTGAGGGTCACCTCTGTTCTCAGGAGGACCACAAGCAGGTTTAGCAGAGATGTCTTCTCCAGGATACAAATCCAGCTAAAGAAGGATGCCAGAAGTGAAAGACAATACTGTTAAAGCAGCCTCCACTCACTCTCACAGGAAGCTCACCATGCAACAGAAGTGCATTGAATGTCCAGCAAAGGATTTCTACAGGGGTGGTCACAGCTTCACTGGGGACCATGATGTAGGAGTGATGAATGTGCATTAGGCACAGGACTTTGATAATGCAGAGGAGTAGCTGAGTTAAGGAGCAGTATTTCTATCAACACTCATATGCTACCATGTACAGGGTGTATAGACAGACAGGCTACTAGTACAATGCTTGGCTTGTGAGTGAAAAAGTTGTGACAGAAAGGGGAAAATGTTCAGATGCCTTTTAGTGTAATACCTGTTGAGGAGTTTTAATGTATTCATCTCTGTACTATCTGAGCATGCAATTTCTATCCATGGCCCTATGAATTCTTATCTCTCACAAGGTTTGGTTGTGTTCTACAAGTAACCTTGTGCTGACTGGCTGAAATATGATCAGACAGCATTTAGAACAATAATACTGTATAAGTTGTAGTGTTTCCTCTTGGATATCGGTTAGCTGCAAAGCTGCCAAAGACATTCCACAGAGGAAATTGAGTGTAGGTGGGCAACTCAGAGCTCAAGTGCATACTTTATAAACTCTTGGTTTTTATACTTACAGCCAGGAGTCACACAATAATCATCCTACTATCACACTGTTGGGTGTGGTGGGTTTTTTCTGTTAACTGAAATGTCACATAAAAATTGCCAATATTTTCCAGAAGTTTGATTTCTGGAAGTGGGAGAAAATAAAGCAAACCTAGCTAGCTGACACATTTACATGTTTGCAAATATTTTACTTTTTCACTGTTTGGGTTTTTTTAAGTGCCAAAAAATTTTTTTAAGTATTCTTGTAACATCTGAGGCTGATGGACTCTGGCAGAAAAAAGAGACTTGGACATCTCTATTGTCTGATGCCAAACAGACATCTTTCAGTATTAGATAAGACTTCAGTGCTGAAGAACAAGTGGCTTTCTAACTGGCCAACATCACCAGCTAGGTAAGTATGCAGTCACTCTCAGGTGTCATTTATAAAATATTTAAATATTGTGCATATACAAAATATTTTGCCCCTAAGGATTGACCCAGTCTGGCATAAGATGAAAATTGTTTGAATTTTGTTATTCCTAAATAAAGTTTTTAAAGCAGAAAGCCTTTTCCAAGAGACCTTCTAGGGTAGTATCTGGTGCAATCAACACTGTTTATGACCAACTCCATGTGACTGTCCTGTGATGGCTGCCTCCAGTCTGTGTGCTGCTCTATGCAACCAGGTGTTTCTGTGGACTTTGCTGACACCACAAGTGAGTGGGCCTGGGAAGAGTTCCTCAGAGACTGGGAAGGAGCTATATGGGCCTTGAACATCCCCCATACCCCATATTTGTGCCAGTCCTTTTCCAGCACACAAGAAACCCTCACTCCCTACAGTGAACAGTCCCAAGAAGGGTCTTCTACCAAAGCATCCTCAGGGTTTCTGCTTCCTCTGGGTTTGTCTCCTGTGGTATTTCAGGCAGGGAAATGTTGGAGTGATGCCTTGGTCAGTGATGTCTTCCAGCTCTTTTCTTCTCTTGTGATGGAAGAATTCTAACTCTGCCTCTGAGGCCACCAAAGTCTTCCCCAGCCTGTTGCAGGCTGAGTCCCCATGAGACATGGACCAGCACCAGCTGACAAGTCTCCTCCAGCTGGCAGGAAATGGCTTTTAGTCAGAGAGGCAGAAATAGGAGGACTAAAGGAGTATCAGTAATGATAGTTCTCTCTTTTCACTTGGTTACTTCTTGGATTGACCTGTTTTAAAAGCCATTAATATTCTGACAGCATAAATGAGGAGTATCCACTTTCATTTAGATGATGTTAGGAATTCATTCTCTACTTTGAAGCCATTCTTTCTGCTCTCTGCTTTGTCCTTCAAAGGCATCCTAGAAAATGCAAACCACTTTACTCACACTGCACAGTCTCCATGTAGTCCTGCTGCTTCTTTTTTTTTTTTTAAACTGCACCCCAAGGGAGATTTAAGTCTATAGGAATCCTACCTAGCCCTGAGACAATCCAGAAAATAGGTGTCCTTCTAAGCCATGCACCATTTGTAGAAGTAATAGCCCAGAGATGATTCAATAATTGCATTATTGGAACCAAGTACTTTGTAGGCAACACTAATGGTGAGGAGTGGGGAGGTGATGGCTTTTCTATTTCTGAAGATAAAATTAATTTCTGATAAGTGTAATGCAGTAATTGATAAGAAGACAAACACTGTCTTTGTATTGTGCACATTAGCAGCAGAGCAGGCCTTGACTATGCATCAGGGTCCCTTGACAGCTACCAATACTGGCTTGGCCAACTACGACATCTGGGTACTTCCTATGCCTGTCTTCCCTTCATTTCCTTCTAGTGCTCAAGGGCCATATGAGCAGACAGGAGCCATTTTCAGAAGAAAATACCCTTCATTTTCTGTGGCTCAACCTCCTTTCTTCCTTGGGAAGCTGAGTGTTCCAGGTGATGTACTGTACTGGAGTCTTCTGGATCCTGGCTTAGGCATTTGGGACCTCCTAGTCCTATGCAGTCACAGAGCATTTCCTGACATTGTTCACTGAACAGCTTTTTGTTTCATCACTTTTTTCACTGCAAACACCTTTTTCCACTGCTGTTGCAATCTAGATTATCCTTGTGGAGGCTGCATTTCAGTGGTTCAGTGACCCATGTGTAAACTAGCCTTTGTACCAAAACATTTAAATTACTGTTTTGCAATGTGAAATGAGCAGTACCACAAAAATGCTAAATGTTATCAGTTGCTGGTTTTATTTTCTTCCTTCGGAACAGGAATGAATGAAACATTTGTGATGAATAAAACTATATTACTCACAGCTTGTATTGCTAACTAATCTGAATCTCAGATGAGTGTTTTCCCCCTGAAGAACAGATATTGTTATCTGTCTGGCCAATTTGCAGCTTGAGAATTGCATTTGGTTTGTTACTTCTCCCCACAGATTCAGTCTGATGTGCTGTTCTCCTTTGCTTGCCCCTCCACCCATGACACAATGACTTGTCTTACGTGTTGTACCCAGACAGTGCTTTAAGTCATTACCTTTTGGGTTTGCCTGCCTCACAGTCCCTAGCAAAGCTGAATAAGCTACGACTCATGTCCTAGCTTATTCAAGATGGTCCATGCTACTGAAAGTAATAAAAGCTTTTTTCATTAATATTATTGGGAATTTAGTCTTCATTTGGTATGCTACTGCACATCCTGGATACTTGCTGATTTTTAGCAAGACTAAGTGGCACAAAGCCAGTACAGCGCAGGCCAAGAATGTGCTCTTAGCTCATTCTTATCTGGCATCGACTGGAGCAAGACACATGGTAGCTTTTGAAGGTCTTGTCCTTAGACTTGTAATGCATTCCAGGAATTAGCTATGAAAGGTATCATAGATGTACAGCTCAGTACTATAAAAGTAGGAAGATAAATATAGTTGTGATATTTAGCCAGCTCAGTGGCTACTGTTGTCCAGTCCAGTGTATCAAAAAGTGACCAAAATAAACCGCTTCAAAGAAAGGTGCAAAGAATCCCTCTACTCCACATTAGGTAATTATGGGATAATTGTTGTTTGTGATTCTTCCAACCTAGCATACTTAATAGCTCACTAGTGCACTGAAACTTACAGATGTATGTATCTTCTAAAACTATCACATCACTTTTGAGAATATTACGGGTACCGGATGTTCTTGTTTTCAGACTGATCCTTTTGTCTCTGAAATGTTTGTGGGGCCATGAAGTTATGCTGCTGAAATGTGTCCCACTGAAAAACACTTGCTGCTGGAACAAAGCACAGATGTTTTTATCTGGTCTCAAAGTGACACAACCCAAGAAGAAAAGTGAGCAAAGAAGTTTTTAAGGAATCATGTTTCAGTTTCAATCTTCCATGAAGCAGCTTGTAAAAACAGCAAAAAGAGAGGATTATTTTAGGAATTTTGAAAACACATCTTGTCTATGTGCTTTCGAATAACTTAGCAATTCTGTTTGTTTTCTCCCCTCATGTAATAATCATGGGCTACTTCTGCTGTGCTTGCTAAGTATGTTGACTCTTCACCAGCTGAAGTTTACCTATTAGTGCAGCCTGCACTAGAGATTATTCAGTTCAGCTGAATCCCAGGTTTTGCTCATTTTGTGGCACACTGCTCATTAGGCAAGATGAATGGCGTTGTCTCTGTGTAGAACAGTGTCAGTGCTGTCTCATTTTCAGTTTGTATCTCATTACAGATGTCCAGTTTCTGTGGTCACCAAGTTTCCTCTTGTTGCTTGTTAGCTTTCCTCTTAGTGTTATCTCCTTATCTTTCAAGGATGCAGTAGTTACCTCTGCACAAGTAGATTTTTTCTTTTCTGAGGGAAAGGCAAAAAAATATTTTAGCATTTAGTTGTCAGACTCTGAAGAGGTGCATTTAAATCAGCACTTAGGGTTGAAGATATATGAAGAAAGAAAAGAAAAGAAAAGAAAAGAGTTTTACTTAAACCTGGTCCCAGATCAAGTACAGTACCTGCACATCTGTGCAAGTGAAGTGACAGTCAGTTTCTGAGCTGATTGTGCCTAGGTCCATTTCCATCATGAGCTGATCTGGATCAGATGATTAAAAAACTTGTAACCATCAGGCTACATCAAAATCAGGATGTCATTCTGAATTTTAGAGGCTAGGTATGTTCCTTCTTGTGCATCTGGAAGCAAGGAAAATTTCAGGTGATCTAGCTTTGCAATTGCACTCTCACTCTTCACTCTTCCTGCAGCATGGAGAAACCAGTTCTCCCTCTGGACTCAGGAATAAGGATCAAGTAACTAAACAGGAAGGAACAAAGAGTTGGATGTTTGACTATATTGTCTAGTTGTTGCCATGTTTTAGGTGGCTTTTTATAGCCCCTTGTGATTCTAACGGGCTAGAGCATCCTTGAACTGGCAAATGGCTGCCCCTATAGAGGCAGCATTGTCCTGGTTCAAGTGAGAACAGAACTAATTCTCTTTAGTGATTTTACTTTTCAGTTCAGCATTTCTAACTAACTGCACTGTCTGAAGTCAGCAGCCTGTTTTCATGGACAGTGTCTGCTGCTGTCAGTGATAGCACCCTATGGTTAGAGTTACTACCAGGGATTGGTGTGCAGACCAAGGCCACTGCTGGATCTTGTGCACCACGTTCGGGGGTGCAGAAAAGTCAAAGGCTGCACCTGCAGGAAGGAGTGGACAGGGCAGGTGACCCCAAACTGACCAACGAGGTATTCCAGCCCATATAC
>JANIJG010002631.1:7069-31046 GCA_024611175.1 Megaceryle torquata
TTGGGGCGCGGTTTTTATTCAGCAGCGGCACACAAAGTGGCTTTTACACAAAATTTTTTTCCCCCCCTTTTCCCCCAAATTTTCCGGGGTAAAAAAAAAAAAAAACCCCAAAAAAAAAAAGCTTTCCATGGGATAGCAGAGAATCACAGAATCCCAGCATGGTAGGCATTGCAAAGGACCTCTGGAGATCATCTGGTCAAACCCCCCTACTTCAGCAGGGTCACCTATGGCAGGTTGGACCACCCTGGAAAAGGTTCTGTCACAAGCAGACATCCTGGAAAAACTCTTGATATAAAAGTCAAGTTAAAGCTTTTATAATAATTACTTTATTTGCTTAGTATGACTTTAGTTTTCCCTTTTTCCATCACGTATTGAAGGTGACGTTCTGATTTTTCCACAGACCAAATTTAATCTCTATTCAAAGCCCACTTCTCAAGCGTCATCCTCCCCTACACATATTTTGAGATGTTCTGCCCCAAATTTTCACAGTTCCAACCCATTCACATTTAGCAGCTGTTCATATAAACGTGGATGCCGTCATGGCTTGGGTCTTGGTCAGGCAACCAGGTGGGTTGCAGATCTTTTGCCTGCAGCACTTTGTCAAAGTTTTTCTTTCCTACCCCTAAGTTTCATGGAGAAGAGGGGTACCTTCTTATAAGGAAACCTCACGGGACTTAATGGTCCATCACCACTAGCCACCATAACCTGGGGAAGCATAGAGATCTGAGAAAAGGGGAAGCTATGACCTTCTGTGTTTGAGGATACACCATAATGTGGTAAATTGGGAGCCCAAAGACTTGGGAACAAGGCCAATCACCTCTTTTGCCTCTTGGCCATAAGGTCCCTTAAGCAGATAACAAAAAGAGTTTTTTTCAACCAACCTTCATCCACCAAGTGTTGCACGTTCAATCATCACTAAGGCAGAGGAGACATCTCGCACAACTGAATAATTTTTCACTCTTCTCTCCTCATTAGGTAGCAAAGGATTGATTTATAAACCATGTGTTTTCTATTTCTGCTCTGTCTCCTACATGCCTGACACACAGGACCCGAGGGGTTCTGCACACTGCTTTTTGATCAGTAACACATTTCATGGTTTCCAGAGGAGCAGAAAAGATGGGTGAGGTTTGGTCAAATTGGGAGAAACATTTCATAAATACATAAATAAATGAAGAGGGGAAAATGCAGAAGAGAGATTTTGAGAAGCACATTTCACTTCAGAAGGCACATATATTTCCCGGGACGGCAGAAGTGTAAGACTGGCCCCTAGAAGTGGTGGACCTACGCTGCATCTGAGACACTACCTAACATGTGCTCCAAAGCTTTCAGTGGTGGAAATTCCCACTGTTCCCTGTCAGCCTATCCCAGTCCTCCAGTTTCCATAGCCTTAAAATGACTTCCTAATGATCATCACTAATTTCCTTCACTGAAAGACCTACAACTACTTGTCTTGTCTGGACAAGAAGTTTATCCCTTCCTTCTTTGCAGTGGCTCCAGCAAATGAAGCAACATGCCTTCTTGCGAAAATTCCTCATAGATCACCCTTTCCACACCTTTTCTCAACTGTGCCCCTCTCCTTCGGGCATTTACAATTGAGTTTGGAAGTTTGAATAGGCAAGACCACAATGTTTTCCAAATTAAAACTGACCAACATTAATGGAGGCAGAATTGCTCTGTAAAACCACAGAAACATTGTTCTGCTGCTCAGTTGCAACATTTTCTTGGAAACAATTATTATTAGAATCCTAGTTTTTATTTCAACACAAGGAGCTGTCATGTCTTGAGTTTGGGTTTTTTTGGCGGGATGTTTTTGGCTGGTTGGTGAAATGAATTCACGTGAATTTAACCCCAAGGTGGAAAACAGGATGACCTGTGAGAAGCGCGTGGCTTGTACAGCCTGAAATACTGGAGGACTGGTTTTCGTTTGTGTTGCGTATGTTGCACCTTAGCACCTATTTTTAAGCAATAACTGTGACCCTGAATATCCTGTTTTGTACGGTGATGTGTTTTTGGGTTTCACGGTGATGTCCAGTGCTGAGGCCACTTCGTCCACAACAAGCAGCAGAACCTTGAGGCTGCAATCTGTGGCCAAGAGCTCTGTCAAAGGGGAAATTGCATCCCCCTTTTTAATCCCTTCAGTTACTTCTGATCTTGCCGTGTGTTGCTGACCCAATGAGAAAGCTGACTTGAACCACACAAAATGAAGCCATGAGTAGAAACTTTAAGTCTGCCAAGGGCTCCAGCAGGATTTAGCCCCAAGTATCTCGCTAAATTCTTGCCCGTGATTGAACCCTGTAGGCCCACAGGAAATGATTGACTACAGAGGAGTTCACCCACGTGGAGTCAACGCCTGATTGCCTCCAGAGTCTTGTCAACCATGGAAAAGCAGTGAAAAAACTGCCTTTTTAACATAGAGAGAATGGAAAGAGTGAGGGGAAGGAAGATAGTGATGAAGTAATAGTGTGCTCAAGTGCTCAACACAGGTCCGTGACCCCTGTGAAATCCATGGTGACCTGTTTCCACACCTGACTGAGTTGACAAAAAGCCTTGAATGCACCTAAATACCGCCTTAAGACCTTTTTTATTTTTGGATTCTGATGTGCCAATAAACCTGCCACTGAGAATGAAAGGTTGAAAGGTCAGTCAAGAGGAAAGTCACAAAGCAGAAATAAAAGAGTTGATGTTCTTCTCTGAAACGGAGGCACAGCCCAAACTGTGCAGAAGCAGGATGCTCAGCCTGGATTATCAAGGGTTTATTTAACAGGTTCTGGGTCTAAATGCCTGCCAGAACCCCCTGGTGCTGATTAAGCAAGAACATGGGAAGTCGTTAGAAAAGCCAGTGAAGAAAAATCAGCAGCACCTTTGCAAAATATTCACTTAGAATCATAGAATGCTTTGAGTTGGAATGAACCTTTAAAGGTCATATAGTCTTTGGTCTTTCCTCCTCCGTCACAAAATTCAGCCATCGATTTCATAACCCTCAAGGTGCAGCGACATCCCTATTTTTGCAGAACAAAACAAGATTGGGACAGATTTCTTTTTTTTTTTCACAGATTTTTGTGCTTCACTATAATGCTAATGCTGCAGGAGGTCTGGGAGAAAAAAAACCCAAAATGTGTGTAAGAAATCACAAGCTCTGCAGCCTTCAAATCTTCTGATAAAAATTACTTAAAACTTGACAGAATGACTAATGGAGCATATTAATGAGGGTGCCTTTGCTGCCCTGCAGCTGTCCTTTTTTTTCATCTTTATTTCCATCTGCTTTCTTTTCTCCAGCAAGTACCAGAGCAGGGATCTGCTCAGTGTGCAGCAGGAATCCTCGCTGATGACAGTGTATGCACCTTGTCCTGATTTTGCACTTTCAAAGATCCATGATCAATTATATACCACAGCAGACCTGACAGAAAGGCAACAAATGTCCTCATTTTACAAGTAACTGAAGCATCTTGAAGAGCATTGCCTTGGCAGGCATCACTGGCCACAAAGCCCTCAATAAACACCCGAGAAGGTCTGAGATGCAAATACGCAAGACGCTGCAACTGCTCTTCCCTCCCCAAAGTGACACAGCAAACAAGGTGGCTTCTGAGATATCTGTGCTCCAAGTTAGGGTGCTGTGTAAATTTGAGTCTGGCCTAAATTTTAACCAAGAATGAAAGTTATGGACTTAGTGTAGACCCTGCATATGTGGGCATGGGAAATGACCAGGGGGAGAAGCAGTAAGTCCATCCTTCCTATAACTCCATTGGAAATCTCCAACTTGCCAAAAGCTTTGTCCACAACTACCATTAACTCGTCACTGGTTTTACCAGCTTGAATGGAGGAGCTGCTGAAAACAAAATATTACCTCCAAGGAGACCATTCAGCCTACCTGTGGGGCAAAGGAAAGTGAAATTCCTTAGCCTCAGATATGTCTCCTGGCTGAAGGGGAATTAAAGTCTCACTCGTAAGGTCTGCATTGAACACAACACCAATGGGTTCAACTCAGCAAAGGTTGCTGAGCTGGAGCCTAAGCAACCAAATTTCCACCTCTACAATTCAGAACTGGATCCCAGATTTCACTTTCTCCACTCTCTCTCCCCTCCAAGGAATTCAGTGGGAATAAACTCATTCATCCCTTGCTATTTAAATGGCTTTCATCTACTTTTATGTCTTTTTAAGAGAAGGAGGTTGATTTGTGCCCAAGAGAAAGCTTGATGGGTCAGTTTCGGACTTAGAGCATCAGTTCTACCTCGGAAAGTGGCCCGGTTTCAGAACAAAGATACTGACAGAAGGAAAGAAAGTAACATGCCCGGCCCCTATCCATTGCGCCAGTATGGCCCTTTCCCTTAAACATCCCACTCCAAATCTTTAAGTGCTTAATTACCACCAGTCCATAGACAATAACAGAGTTGGGCCAAATCTTTAAGTGCTCTAAGGGGGTGCATCCAGTGGAGCTCCAGGCAATAAATGGGCAGCAGGAATGAAGCAGAATTGATGGAAAAAACATTTGCACTTACCTGGTGATTCCTTTGGTTGGATTAAATCATATCCTGCTTGATCCTAGTTGTCCACCAAAGTTAAAAAGTCCCTCGCATGCTGTGGATTTAAGAGCATGAGCTCATCCTGATAAGTTTTAATCCTTAGAGCACGTAGAAAGAGAAACCCTAATTCTTCTTGGCGTTGTCAGTTGGCTGCTGTTAGTGGTTTCCTGTCGACAACAGCTGAATGACAAATCGAACTGGTTTGTTAGCAATTAAAGGCTGGTAGTATAACCACACTGCTCACTTAGCTCTAATGTTAGCACGGTGTCTACCTTAGAAGAACTGTTACCCACAAAGGCGCATCAGGCTATAAAAAGTACTGTCCTGCTACAAACGATGCCCCAAATCACTCTCATTTAATCTGGTGTGAGCTGAAAGTCATTGCCTGGAGCCACGGGGTGTAAAACTGGTCTGCAAATGGGAGGAGAAATATGGGTCCTTGAGTTTTCTAGATTGGCTCATTCACAGCTAAGAGCAGTTTGGGCCAATAGCAGGGGTGGAGGTATTTGTTGCATGAGCTTTAACCTTTGGGAGAACCAGTCAGGTTCTAGTCTGAAGAGTTTCCCCTTTTGTAATCATCTGTGTTACAGTGCTGTGACCATACTCACCTTCCATTTGAGGTTCTGTTTCTATTCAAAATCTCATCTAAACAGAGGGGTCTTGTTCCTCCTTAGAGCTGGCTGCTTTTTGGGAACTAGTACAAGACTGCTGCTGCCATTTAAGGCACTGGAGAGAGAGAGGTATGGGAGACAGCTGACAGCACATCCTGATATCTCCTCATCGCTTCTGTGTAAGATCTTGTAAGATCTGCCTTGCTTCTATTTAGTGCAATTAGCTACTTGCTGGATTGCAAAAAGCTTTGCCTGGGTTGGGCACCCCGTGCCCAACTGGAGCTGTTGTGAGCAGGGATCAGCACAGATCTCACTATGCTGGGGTGTTTTGGTGCCTGCTGTTCTCAAAGGGCACAGTTTTGTCTCCAACCATGCAATGCAGTGAAGCTCCATCATTCTCATTTCCACCCTCACAGGGGACAGGACAAGGGGTGATGGTTTTAAACTAAAAGAGAGGGGATTCAGACTGGAGAGAAGGAAGGAATTGTTTACGCTGAGGGTGATGGAGATAATCTCCAAAGTATGGATCTCTCTGGAATAGTGACCATCAGGAGTGTTGCAAAACTTTGATTTTATAGTTCATTCACTAGGCTGAAAAAAACAGCAAAGCAGAAGAATCTAACAAGCCACAACATTTCACTTGCTCTCAGTCTGGTGCCCAAAAATGGGTCAGTTTGGTCAGGGAACATGAGAAAGAAAAAGAAAAATGAAAAAAGAAAAAAGGAAAAAAAAATCTAACAAGCAACAAGTTTCACATGATGTTTTCATTTTAATGCCCCTAAAATGGGTCAGTTTGGTCCAGGAACATGAAAAATCAAACTGCTGGGCTTAAAAAAAAAAGTCAAAACCAATTATTAGCATGTTCCCTTCTGGTTTTGACTGGGATAGAGTTAATTTTCTTCACAGTAGCTCATATGGGACTGTTTGGGATTTGTGCTGGAAAGAGTGTTGATAATTCAGGGATGGTTTTACTACTGCTGAGCAGTAGCTTACACAGATTCAAGGCCTTTTCTGCTCCTCACCCACCCCACCAGTAATCAGGCTGGGAGGGGACACAGCTGGGACAGCTGACCCCAGCTGACCAAAGGGATATTCCAGACTATGAGATGCCATGAAGCTGTGGGAAGAAGAAGGAAGGGGGGTTGTTCAGAGTAATGGTGTTTATCTTCCTAAGTTAGTGTTACATGTGATGGAGCCCATCTGTCTGGGAGATGGCTGAACACCTGCCTGCTGATGGGAAGTGGTGGATGAATCCTATTCAACATCTTTATTGATGACCTGGATAAGGGGATTGAATTTACCTTAGTAAATTCCCGGATCACACCAAGTTGTGGGGGGGTGCTGTCCCCAGCAGAGGCACCACAGATGGCGCTCAGGAACAAAGCTCCTTCCATGTCCCTCACTTCCAGCTACCGCTCCATCCTGCCTTATTGAAAGCAGAGCCTTCCACCACTCCTGCCCCTGAGGAAGATTCATCAGCCCTAGGGCTTGTCTCCAGCTAAACAGCTGTCCTCCTCTGTACCCTGAAGGAACTGCTGGCTCTCCCAAGCAAGCATGGGCCATCCACAGAGGGGATTTTCCAGCTGGCAGCCAGCGAGCACACCTCCCAGGAGCTCTGGGAAGCCCTTGACAGTGGAGCCAATGTCCGTCTCAAAAGCCAGCCTATGCATCTGCTGGCTGCCATCTTGAAGGTGAACCCTGCTGACCTGGATCCCATCAGCTCTTGGTTCTGTTGGTGCTGATGGGCACCTGTGAGACCTCGTGAGCCAGAGTGCTGGGGATGCTGCCTCTGCTCTGGAGGCAGTGGTCAAAGCCTCACCCAGAGCCTTTGGCATCATTGCAGGACTTCCTCTGCTAGATCTCCTCCAAACTCCTCAATGTCCATCTCTACAAGGAGTGGATGAGTGCCCTGGAGAAGACCATCAGGCAGGAAAAGATGGATGGACTGAAAGAGTAAGTGTGGCAAGCAGCCTGCCTGCTCCCCAGAGACTGGCAGAGCCCAGTATAGGCCTGCAAAGGAGCAGCCTCCTGGACAAAGCCACGTTTGCTGCCAGCCACCACCTCTTACTGGGGTGGCTTTGGCAGGAAGAGGCATAGAAAAGAATTTCTCTCCTTGGAGCACTTTCAGCAGGCATTAAGGGTTGCTCTGCAAAGGGGCTCTTGCCAGAAGGGCAAGGAGGGAGGGAGGGAGTGGTCATATCTCAGTGAAGGCAAACCCTGTACTGTTAACCAGGTATGGCCAGGGAGCCTTTCCTCGGGTGCACTTGGCAGAGATCAGCCTGGGATATCTGTGTTGACAATGTCTACTTTACTAACATTCTGTTCCTCTTCCCTCAGGGTGGCCAGCAAGTTGCCAAAGGCCAGCATCTCCCTTCTGAAGAGTTTTCTGGCCCTGCTCAAAGCCATCAGGAGGAACACGGCCACCAGCAGAATAACTGCTACCAGACTGACCATCTGCATGGGGACAAACCTGCTCAGCCCAGCCAAGGAGCACATACTGCTGCTGGAAGCTCTGGTGCTGGTGACAAGGAAGGTACACTGTGTTTACCAGCCAGTTACAGCCTTTGGGGCATTTCCAGACAGCAGCCTGGAAACCAGTGGTTTGTTGTGGGCAGGTGATGCAGCTGGTGAAGTTTCTTATTGAACACCGTGGGGAACTCTTTTGGTGAGAAGGTGTCTGGAGCATCTGTTGAGCAGGTGCCTGCACCAGTGGCAGAAGCAGAAGTAACAGCAGTATGTCAGAGCCACAGACAGCATGACAACAAATGTCTCCTCCCTCAGAGGTGGGGCTGCAGCTTCAGGTACAAGCAAGGTCAACCTGCAGCTCTGCAGAAGACCCCCCCAGAGCTGTCTCAGCTGGGCTGAGCAAACCCATCCAAGGGATCTGCCTTTCAGAGATAAGGGGGAAACCAGGCAGGTAGGTCCTTGCCACTTGTTGACTTCCACATTTCCATTGCAGGTGCCTCCAGTTGCTCCTGAAAGCAACCACCTGAAGATCTTGTCCCAGGACAGAAGGCAAAATGAGCCAGCTTTGATTAAAAGCAAATTGGTTCAAGTTTATCCTGCCTTTAATTTTCTCACATTGCTTTTGCATGGGAAGTTTGGCACAACCTTCACAACAGAAAGAGAAGATCGACCTGTCATGAGAGGAGCGATGGTCAGCCAGGAAGGAAGAAGGCAAAACTGAAAGGAGAGCTCTCAGGGGTGGTCAACTGAGGAAATCCAAGCAGGCAAGAAGAATAAGAAGCCCAGGTGTGTAGCAGATCCCATTGTCCATCTTCCAAAGCACTGAACACTGCTCTGAGTATAGGAAATATCTCTGAGGTGCACAGAGATGGTCTCAGGCAGGAAGCAGACACCTATCCTTGGGAGAACATGGATGGCAGGAGAAACAGACCACTCCAGCCTTGGCAGTTTCCATTTTCCAACTTGATGGAGCTCTGTTTGTGCAAGGCTGAGGAGACACCCCATCAAGGTCACAAGACTCATCATTTTGAGCTCTTTGACTTGCTATAACCAAACAATAAAAAACCAGCATGTTTGGACTTCAAACCTTGGTTTCTAGCAAGGGACAGTGAGGATGCTGCTGCTCAGGTTTTGGAAGAGACCCCATCAGAGGTCCCTAGGGGCTCCTTGCCAAGCCCCCCTGCCTATCACGGGGACCCTGCCCATCTCTGTCTACTTTCCGTGCTCTGAGGGTATCGCACACGTGGAGAAGAGGCCAAAGCAGCACCATAGTCACTATCAGTACAGGTTGTCTCTCCCATGACAGGAACATATCCTTTGTCACTGGACTTCCCAAAGAATCGTGGACAAAGACACATCTGTTGCTGCCTTCATGGCTTCATCAACACTTTCTGACTCTGTCCTTGTAGGTGCCCCTCCATTTTTGCTGCTTAGATTTTCTGGATGTGCTCTGATGGCTGGGCTTCGATGCAGCCACAGCATCGCTTTGGCGAAGGCAAGGAAAGAGGCACCAAATCCTTCTGCTCTGGCCAGTAGATTTCACTTGTAAACCACAAAGCTGGGGCAGCTCCACACTGTCCTGAGACCCATTGCACCCATCTCAGGAGGCCTTACTGGCTCACTCATCGGTCCCATGAGCAAATGCCCACAAGCTGGTACCTCCCCCCGAGGTGGGAAGCTAGTGGGGGAACTTCAGGTTCTGTGGAACATCTTACACATGGTGGGGCATATCATCTGGGAGGGACATGAGGGACATGCTGAACCAACTTGCTCAATACTTGTATTCAGCAACTTTTTTGCCTCAGCCTTCACTGGCAACCTCTCTTCCTGTACCTCCCGAGCAGATGGACTGCAAGATGGGGACTGAGGGGAGCAAAGTCCCTCCTACTGTAAGAGAAGATCAGGTTTGTGACCACCCAAGGAACTTGAACACACATAAATCTATGGAACTTGCTGAGATGCATCCCAGCATCCTGAGGAAATTGGCTGATGCAGTTGCCAAGACACTCTGTCATATTTGAAAAATCCTGTCAGCTGGAAAAAGCGTCTGGTGACTGGAAAAAGTGGGATCCAGTGTAACCTCAATGGGTTTGCAGATGACACCAAGCTGAGTGGTGCAGTTGACACACCTGGGGGACAGGATGCCATCTGGAGGGTCCTGTACAAGCTGGAGACGTGAGCCCATGTGAACCTCCTGAGGTTCACCAAGGATGAATGTGACATTGGCAATGCCCAGTAATAATACAGGCTGGGGGATGATGGAGGTGGACATTCTGTAACTCTACAAACACAAGAAGAGAGTGCCCATGGCTGCTCTTTGGTCAGCACACATTCTTGGATGCAGCACACAGCAGAACACCCTTTCTTGTAATTCTGGCTCAACCATGACTAGCTGGCAGTTTCCATTAGGTTCCTATCTCCAGATCAGCTACACCAACACACCAACATGTTCCTGTCCTACTGCTTCTCCAGCAGATCATCTCTCTCTGGACTGATGCAAACACACCCCTTTCTGCCAGTCATAACCAGAGTTCTGAAACCTGCTTTTCCCAAAGCTCTAAATACTTAAATAGCCTCTTATTAGTTTCATACTTGAGCCCTGGGTGATGTCTAATGGAGTCGAGCTGCTTTCAGAAGGCAAAATCCAAGTGCAAGCTACACGAGGGAACAGAACAGGTACAGCTGGTCTGCAGGTCCTGCAATGGTTGTTCAGGAGAGAGCAGAGCATGGAAATTCAGGTGCAGCTCTCCTGGATGGCACCTGGAGTGTTTCACAGGCAATGCCATGTTTTCTTCATGGGCAAAGGCTCACTGGATACCCTCAGCATTGGCTGCCCTAAGTAATTCCACTCCTAACAAGCAGGAGCTCTGCCCCAGGGTAAAACACAGTGGGATGGGGTAAAAAAAAAAATCCCTGAAGCATTTTTACAAAACAAACCACAAAAAAACTCTGCATTCAAAAGGGAAAAATGTCAAATGTTGAGACTTTAGTGTTGTGTTTCTTACCAATTCCCTGCCATTCATGTCCCTGCCTCTGTGGTTAATTGACAGCTGCAAGTCAGCATTTGGTCCACAGTTCCTACCTGCAGTGTCTGGTGTTACTGTGCACGCAGCTATTTCACAGAATCAAAGAATCATTTTTGTTGAAAAGACCTTTAATATCATTGAGTCCAACCCCTAACCCAGCACTTCCAGGACGCCACTAAGCCATGTCCCTCAGCACCACATCTCCATGGCTTTGAAATCCCTCCCGGGATGTGGACTCCACCACTGCCCTGGGCAGCCCGGGCCAGGCCTTGACAACCCTTGTGGGGAAGAAATTTTTCCTCATGCCCAACCTAAACCTCCTGTGGTGTAACCTGGGGCTGTTTCCTCTTGTTCCCTGGGACAAGAGACCAACCCCACATAATTCCAACCTCCTGTCAGGGAGCTGTCAAGAGCCAGAAGGTCTCCCCTGAGCCTCCTTTGCTCCAGGCTCAACCACCCCAGGTCCTGCAGCTGCTCCTCACCACCCTTGTGCTCTAGACCCTTCCCCAGCTCCATTGTCCTTCTCTGGCCACACTCCAGCCCCTCAAAGTCCTTCTGGGAATGAGGGGCCCAAACCTGACCAGGATTTGAGGTACAGCCTCACCAGTGCCCAGTACAGAGGTAAAATTTTCCAGTTGCTTTATACAGTCTGAGATTCTCTGCTAAAACATCACAATACAAAGTTGAGCCTCATTCTCTTTTCCATAGCATGGATGTCCCAATGCATATTACAATCAAAACACTTCATAAATAAAAGATTATTCAAATGCTATTAGGAAATGACAGCAGGCGTCCCACCCACCTGCAAACAAAGCTGTCTCAAATCCAGGCACTGACAGAGTGATTTGTTTGGCATCGGACTGGTGACCGACGTGTGCCAATTCCCCTGCCTTTGCTGGAATGCCTTCTACAGATGGTCTGCAGTACTGAGAGTTTCTTCTGATGTATGTCCTTAGAAAAGTTATTGCTCTTTCTTTACAGAAAAATGTCAAACATATATCTGGCCAGTCTCAGTGTCTGGATGAGTCCCTCCCCTTCCATTCCCTTCCCTTCTGGTTTTGACTGGGATAGAGTTAATTTTCTTCACAGTAGCTCGTATGGGGCTGTTTGGGATTTGTGCTGGAAAGAGTGTTGATAATTCAGGGATGGTTTTACTACTGCTGAGCAGTAGCTTACACAGATTCAAGGCCTTTTCTGCTCCTCACCCACCCCACCAGTAATCAGGCCGTGGGTGCACATGATACTGGAAGGGAACACAGCGGGGACAGCTGACCCCAGCTGACCAAAGGGATATTCTAAACTGTATGATGTCACACTCAGCATATAAAGCTGGGCAAAGAAGAAGGAAGGGATGGAACGTTCAGAGTGATGGTGTTTTGTCTTCTCAAGCACCATTTCGTGTGATGGAGACTGACTCTCCTGGAGATGGCTGAACACCTGCCTGCCAATGGGAAGTGGTAGATGAATTCCTTGGTTTGCTTTGCCTGGGCACAGCTTTTGCTTTACCTATTGAACTGTCTTTATCTCAACCCACCGGTGTTCTCACTTGTACCTTTACAATTCTCTGCCCCATCCCACTGTAGGGAGTGATCAAGCAGCTGAGTGGGGCTTAGTTGCCAGCTGGGGTTAAGCCATGACATCATCTTTCACTTTTTGCCCTGAGATGAAGCTATTGTCCAGATCCTGTCAAGCCACCAAAAGTTGCAGTGAAACTGTTTTCTGAGAAGCAGTTACAAATCCAGGAAATTTCATCCAGTTCTTGTCATGGGATTGACAAGTAACTGACTCTGGCACCATGTGGGGGGACAAGGACAGAGATACTGCCCCTTGTCTCTCCATCATTCATTCATTCACCCTAACTTAAAGCAGGTATCTGAGATGGGCTTTCCTTACCATTCTCTTCTTTGGCTCAGGAAACCAAAGAAATATGTTGAGGATAATCACAGAAATTTTTAACTGAAGTTTGAGGAGATGGTGTCCACTCAAAATCACCCCCCTCTTATGTTTTTTAGTGAACATGCCTTACTGGGTAACAAGGTATGACTGGAAAGAGAATTTTTCATAGAATCATAGAATGGTTTAGTTTGGAAGGGACCTTAAAGATCATCTACTTCCAAAACCAATTTTTGTTTCACTAACAGTTCTGGAAAATAATTTACAACAAAACATTTCAGGTGAAAGAGGAACTTAAATCCTTTTTCCAGAAAAGTAGAGAGGTGGGGAAAAAAATGACGTATCAGTCCAGAGAATTTAAATATTTTTTGTCTCTGTGGGTTGCTGCAATGGACTGGATTAGTAGGTTTATCAAAAGAAAGTCATTACCAATGAACCATGTCACATCTTTGGAATTGTCTTTTTCAATTTCTTTGGAAATGATTTCCAATTCTGCAGGGATTGGGGATTTTTTTGGAGTTGGAGGGAGGAATAATTCGCTAACTCAGTATACGCACTAGCAAAGTTAGTTCTGCAGTCATCAAACAGATTATTTTTTTTTTACCTGTGAAAAAAACAGTTGGGCTGGAAACTCCTACCATGATTTCAGTAGGACTTTAGGCACAATTGTCCTCTGCTTTTGTCTTTTATGTTGACTCAGCTGGGAGAAAACCATAAAGAAAATATCACAAATACCCCGAGGCAACAAACAATGAAAAAACCACCATGATGGTCAAACTTAGGAAACTGAGTATCCTGTTGATGTTTTGGTGTTTAGCACTCTGGTGGTGCTCACCGTGGACCTTTTCTTCTACTGGACCTAGTCTCCTGACTCCTCTGCTCAGCCACCTCTTTTAATCTTTGGAACATCTACTCCTTTACCAAACACAGACAGAATTCACCAGAAAATTTACAAGTTATTTGGTAGGAGGGATTGATGGATGGACCAACAATACAGTTGGTTTAGAAATTCATAGGAAAACAAAACATCAACCTCTGAAAATACTGATAAAGAAACCTAAGGGCTCACAGGGATTTGAATGAGGATGGTCAAGGTTAAGAACTATTCCAAAGATCAGTGAAACATTTACAGCCCTTTGCCTTTATCTAGAAGCACTTCAGGTACCACCCTCTTTCCCCTACACCCTTACATCACTACTCTGCCTCCACCCACATTCGGAATACAGAATCATAGGATCACAGAACCATAGAATCATAGAAAGGTTTGGGTGGGAAGGGACCTTTCAAGCTCATCTAGGCCAATCCCCCTGCACTGAGAAGGGCCATCTGCAACTAGAGCAGGGTGCTCAGAGCCCCAGCCAACCTCACCTGGAATGGTGCCAGGGATGGGGCATTGACCACCTCTCTGGGAAACCTGGGCCAGGCTCTCACCACCCTCAGTGTCAACAATTTCTTCCTTCTCTCCAGTGTAAATCTCCCCTTTTAGTTTAAAACCATCACCTCTTGTCCTGTCCCAACAGGCCCTGATAAAAAGACTGTCCTCATCAATATAGTCCAAAATATTATCCAAAAAGCAGCTTCCCTCTTGCTTGAACCTGTTTTACTGTGAAACAGCCCCAGTGCTCTCTGCCACATTGTTCCAGATTCCCAGGATACCAGTTCCTCCTCACACCACATCCCAATAATTGGCAGTGAATCTGCATCACACTCCAGGTCATGCCTAAATCTGAGGTGCACAACCCTTTCCATAGGATAAGCAGTTCCTTAATCCCAGCATGACCATTATTTTAGCAGGCTGAGAATGGATGCTCAGCATCATCCAGAAGTAGAGCAGGGCGAAACACACGGGTGATGGGAACCTGGCCTTCCAGAGGGCTGCTTCCCCTGTGTTCCTCAGAAACCTTGTGCCATCTCAGCTGGAAAAAGACATAATTTAAACTAGCCCAGGCTAAACAACAAAGCAATACTAAAAAAGGCCAGTCCCAGGTCCCTCGGTGACACATGGAGATTTGAAGTCAGGTGACCACAGCCCTCTGCAGATCTTCTATGCTTGCATCTGTTCCCTTGGGATGATGAGGGGACAGCATTAGCTGGAGACCTGCTGCCCTCTGTAGGTACCTCCACCACATTTCCAGATTGACATTCCCCAAGGTGTGGCAGGTGCAGCCACCCCAACAGACAAGACAAAAAAAAAAAAACCAAACAGGGTATGACAGAGTGGTTTGGAGCCTTGGCCATTAACTTGCAGCTCATGATGCCTAACTGCTGTCTCAGGGTCTGGACATTAGTTAACAGGCTCATCGTCTGGGCTTCTCTGGGGTTTTTTTGGGGTGTGTGTGGGTTTTGTCTGTGTCTCCTCAATTAGAATGAACACAATACATGCTCAACTAAGGTATAAATGAGGTCCCACCTAAAAACCAGCTGAGCTGTTTCTTCCCAGAGCAGTGGGCCTGGCAGTCAGACCCTCCCCTTGGACACACCATCCAAGGACAATTCTGTGCACTGGTTGAGTCTTTATGGATTGAGTTGAGCTTCTTCCCAACTTTGGGTGAGTGGTATCGTGGGAACTCTGGTGTGGGAGGTTTCCCCACCATGAGTGATCTTTTGTCCATTTGGATTCCTCTTTCCTTAAGGTTTAGGAATTAGTTGTGCAGTAGTTAATTCCCAGCAAACATCTGAACTTGTATTTGGTCAGAAGGAGTGTTGGACAACTTTGCTTACAATGAACCCCCCCCCCCCATTTTGGATAGAAGCTGCTGTTTGGCTTGTCACGGGTGACAGTCTGCATGACACCAGGTAGCCCTCCAGTGAATTCAGAAGACTTTTTCTGGTACAAGTACCTGTGCAGGGAGGGGAGGCTGAACCTGGCTAGGATAGGATGGTGATGGCTGAGAGCACTACAGCCTCTTCTCCCCATCTCAGCCTGGTCAGGCTGAGCCACGGGGACTTTGTTTTGAGGGGAATGCATTTATTTGGTGAACAACTGAGAAGCCACTGTCAATGCACCTGCAAGATGCTCCCAGCAGGTGGTTGAACAGAATAGCTACAGTCATGCTTCTCCATGCTCTGTTGGCAGGATACCTACAAGGAGAAATTCCCCAAAGCCAGAAGTCAGGGCAAGAAGTGGATAGTTCAAATCCAAGCTGTGTTGAATTGCTGCCATTATCATAGAATAGTAGAATTGGTTTGGTTTGAAAAGACCTTTCAGGTCATTGAGTCCAACCATTAACCCAGCACTGCCAGGGCACAGCTAAACCAGGTCCCTCAGCACCACATCTCCATGGCTTTTACATACCTCCAGGAATGGTGATTATGGTAAAGGAATGGCCATTTCTGCCCATTTCAGGTGATACAGCAGCATCTCAGCAGGTCCAGTTGAGATTTAGATGGCTATAGGGCACATCTACCTTACAGCATTTGTGGTGCTCAGGAGATCTGGGTTCCCAAGGAAGTCTGGAAGGAACCTGGTAGTAATTCTACTACAGCAGACAATTCTCAGCTGGGGCTTTGCAAAGACCCAGGCTTGGATCCAAGTGTTCCCAAAGATCCAAGTGGCCTCTGGATAAGTTGCTGTGCCCAGGGATGCTGTGGGACATAACTCTGGGAACTGGCAGCTTCTACATCTCTGAGTGCAACAGAAAGGCCTCAATTCATTTGAGCAGAAGAAAACATCTGAGACATAGTTACAGAGAGTGTCAGTGCTGTGCAGGTTTATCGTGAGTTACCACATCTAATCTCAGATGTCCACTGCAGGTGGTTGGGGTTAGAGCCTTGCTGCTGGGAGCATCACTGTTCTTCAGCAGCTCCCCACCACAGCTCTTTTGGATGAAGAAAACTTTAAAAGTCAGGCCAAAAAAAAACCCATTCAAAACCCGTGAAGAGACTTCAGAGGGATCTGGCTCCAGCCTTTCACTGGTATCTTATGGCAGCTCATTTGAAATCCATTACACAACTAAATTAAAAATAAACATTTACAGAAGAGGGAGTGGGTGACAGTGTGTGGTCTGTTATTGCAATGAAATAGATGTCCAGCCTTGGTAGCAACACCTCTGCTAGTAAACTAACCCGTTCTAGACTTGGTCCCTGGCCCTGAGGTCAACTGACCCTGTCTGGCCATTTTCATACAATTAATGCTCTTGGCTATCAAATCTGGGTGGCTGAGTCCAACTTATCTGTAAGGAAGGGGCCCTGGTCTTCCTCATTCCTGATCCATGTCCTGGGATGTCCTGTTTCACCAGGCTCCTATGCCCATTCCCTGAAGCTGCTTGATTTGTCAGCACAGACCGTGTCTTTGTTTTGATGAAATGTTGCAGGAAGTGTTTCTGGGGACCTGTCAGAAAGATGGGGACAGACTTTTGAGCAGGGCCTGTTGGGACAGGACAAGGGGTGATGGTTTGGAACCAAAAGAGGGAGGTTCAGACTGGAGAGAAGGAAGGAAGGAATTGTTTACACTGAGGGTGGTGAGAAACTGGCCCAGGCTGCCCAGAGAGGTGGTCACCACCCCATCCCTGGCACCATTGCAGGTGAGATTGGATGGTGCTCTGAGCAACCTGCTCTGGTTGCAGATGCCCCGTCTCAGTGCAGGGGGATTGGACTAGATGAGCTTGAAAGGTCCCTTCCCACCCAAACCATTCTATGATTCTATGATGTCATGAGTCTATGTTGAACCACCCATTTGCTGCTAGGAGCTTAAATGCAGATGTAGATGTGTCAGATGGTTTTAGCATGAAAGGAACATCTCTTCCATCTGCCCAGTCCCTATCCATCAGCAGCAGCCCCAGATAAGGTGGGTACAAACTGGTGGGTGCCCACCTGCAGCACAGCGAGAGCTGGTCACCAGGATGAGTTTGACTGTGCGTATCTGAAACGTGACAAAAAAGGACATTGGCAAAGCAAAAAATGATCATAATAATAAAAATTGAATTTACATCAGAAATGTGGAAATGCTGTTTTTCACTCTTTGAATCTGCATTGCTGGGGCTGTACAGATACAGCATCCAAATTACTGGGCGGGTCTGGGGGACCCTGGGTCTGGCGGGCATTTGAAGGGAGCTGGACAATCCCAGCCCTGCGGTGAGGTTTGTAGGGCCCTTGTTGAGATGGCAGACTCCGGAAAGGGCTGTAAATCTCTCTGCAGTGCTGTGGGGGGAGAGGAGGGAAGGTTTAGGCAGGAGATAGGAAGGATAGAAAAAAAAAAAAAAAAAAAAGGCTCTTGAGGGGGTTTCCTTTCACAAAAGCTGAGTGTGGGAAGGGGCCTGGGTGGTTAGGTGTTGATGGCCAACGCTTAACCCTTCACACCACCAGGTTCACAAATACGGCTACTGATCCTGAGGCACCAGATGTGAGCAATAGCTGCACGTGAGAGCAGATGCGTGGGATGATTTTGAGACCTGTCCCCAGACTTTGAGGGGTTAATCTTCAGCTCCTGGTGAAAGAACTAAACCCGCTGTGTCCCCTGCCTTTGCCTCTGGCCCCGAGTCAGCGTTGTCTGGGTCACATTCCTCTTATCAATCCCTCCTTGGAAGGAGTTAAAATGGTTTCCAGCCCCAATGGGGGAGACGCAGGAGCAACAGGCGCTTTCCCAGTACAAAAGACAGGCAAAGGCTGTTTTCTGAGCTGGTTTCTGTCCAGGGGTGGATGGTGCCAGCAAGCCACGGTGCCCAGAGATACCCACCCCAGGGCTTCCCGGCGATGGTGATGCAGCCTTGCAAAACTCCCCCTCCACAGAGACACTGCCCCCCAGGCAAGCCGTGGCGTCTGGAAAACGTTATCCCAAAGCTCTCCCGACTGCCAGAGGACCCCGGGCATCCTTCAAGAAGGGCTCATAGCTCTCCGTGGCGTGCAACGGGAAGAGCCACAAGGAAACCAGCCCGGTTTGTGTCGGGAAGAGCCACAGGCTCCTTTGGGAGTACACCAGCTCTCCGGGCATCTCCTGCCCAAAGCCTTTTGGGTCGCTACCCTCGACAGTACTACTTCATCCCTGTTATCTACACCGAGGTCATCGTCACCCCTCCTCCCTCGTTTGGGTGCCGGAGTCGGAGGATGTTTAGGACCCAGGCTGTGCAGCTCCTCCCTTTCAGGTCTCTCCAGGGTTATTGCTTGGTGGGAGGTAGGTTCAGGGCTTGGTGGTATGAATGAAAGAGAGAGAGGAAATCTGGACTGAAAAGCTCAAACTGGAATAGCTCGCCTGTCTCCAGGCAACAAGCCTGACGCAACCGCTGGAAAAAAAAAAAAAAAAAAAAAAAAAAAAAAAATCCCTTAAATAAAAAAAATTAAAAAACCCACCCAACCCAACAACAACAACAAAAAAAACCCCAACACACACAGAGATTTCCGAAGCGAGACAGAGAGGAGGATGAGACAATCTCCTGAAGGCACTGGTGACACTGCTCTGCAAATACCAAGTTGGAGACCCGAGGCGGCAGGAGGGAGCCAAGATGTCCGTGCGATCTTCGCTCTGACTCGCTGCCCGGTAAGTTTGTTGCTTGGCCATGCTGGGGCTGGAGGGGGAGCGCAGCCACCCTGAGGACAACCACGCCAGACAGGAGCTGTCAGAGGGATGCCCGGTGTTAGAGGGGACCCCTGGCCTTTGTAGCCCCTCATGGAAAGAGGTTGCAGCAAGAACCAGGTTCCTGAGGAGCACTGAGGTGGGGGCAATGGGGACCGAGAAGTTCAGCGCTGGGGTCTGGAGTGCAGGCTACGATGTGGTGGGACTGGGGGCTTGCATTGTCCACCCCATCCAGCCGCTATCTCCAACCTTGCTGAAATGCCCTGGAGATGGCCGGCATGGTGACACCCTGTTGATTGGGACGGGCTGGAAATCGGGACAGAGGTTGAGTTCTCCTTTATGATGAGGCTTGTGGATTTTGCTCTCAGCTGGGAGTGGCGTGGGGGTACTCGCCACTTTCAGGGGAATTTTTCTTCACTGGGTGAGGTGTAACAGGGAAGAGTCTGGCCAGGTTTTTGGGACAATCACCTGTTGATCCCTCTGCCCCCTCCCTGGGATTTGCAAAAGCCCTGGAAAGGTTTGTCAGTTTGTGCAGTGCAGACATAATGGGATGAAGCGTGGTGGCCTCGCAGGGCGTAGCTACCTTTGATTTTTGAAGCAGGCACGGTGTGCTGAGCAGAGCAGGTTTCCACCTGCTCAGGTCTGGCTCTTGCAGCTCATGTTAACGCTGAGGGGGAAGAAAAAAAACCCCAAAAATTAAAAAAATCACCCAGAACTTCTTCAGAGCCCTTTATAACAGCTTGGAGCTTATTACTAAAATAACATCATCATAACCCACATGCCCTCCCAGCAGAAGCGTTTGTAGAACCCCAACTCCAACCCCGATGCGATGCTCACTGCTGCACCCGCACCCTCCACGTCGTGCCGCCTGCACCCTCCCCAGTCCACGCAGGCTGACACCTCTCCCACCACAGGCACCAGTGCAGGGATAAGGAGAACCCTCCTTGTTTTCTTGTGATGCTCCATGTGTCATTCAGTGCTGCTCTGCCCTTCGGAGCTTTTCTCCATCAGGGATCTCAGTGGAGGTGGGAGGGAGTGTAAAATGGATGAAAACCAAGTGCCTTGTTTCCAGTGAGGAGCTGTGTCCAGCTGTTTCCCTTGGCTTTGTCTGCTCATCCCCTGGATCCTATGGACTCCCCACTTTCCAGTGAGAACAAGCCTGTTTTGACTGTTGTGGGTTTTTTTCTCTGCCAGCCATCATTTCTGCATGCTGGGGCTGTTGCTGGTATTTGCATCTCAGGTCTCCTCTGCTTTTGAATGCCCATTGCAGTCATACCTCTTGCAGGGAGGGGAGATCTGTATGACAGAAAGAAATAAAACAGCATGGGAGGAATCTGGCTTCTCTGGGCTCTCAATAGCTCCGCAGCCATTAGGGGCTTGCAAAATGTAGCAGGAGACACTGCGGGGGTGGGGGAGGCTGGGGGGGTGGAAATGACAAAAATTAATAATCCAGCCTCAGAGTATCATTGCTTTTCTGGAGGGAGGGAGTTGGGGTCTGTTTGCAACAAGGTCACCTTAAATAATATAAAATGACAAAGTGCAGCTCGGCACTGGGGGGAGGCAGGTCTGAGGTTGGGGGATTGCTGCTCGGGCAGCTGCCAAGGCGGGTAATCGGATGGGACAGGGAGCGTGTAAAGGAGATTAGGGGGTCGCCCAGGGGCTGACCCCGCTCTCCAGATCGCTTTACCTTGAAGCCTCAGGGTCTCGAATAGGAGCTGGCCCCAGCGCTTGGCTCTGCAGGGGGTGAGCTCAGTGCTGGGCAGAATGAAGCCCAGCAAAGCCAGAAAGAGGTGTTTTGGCGTTGGGTTGGTTTTTGTTTTGTTTTGTTTTGTTTCTGAAAACACACCCTTTCATGCTGCATTTAGGGAAAAATAACTCCTCGGGCTGGTCTCCTGGGAAGAGAGCATTTCTCAGCCTGAGCTGGCTCCTTCCCAAGGAGCCCCAGCCCTTTGCATTACCCTGGTTGCACTGGCACAGACGGTCCCTGCCTGCTCTCTGTCTGCTCTTTGCTTGCTGAGTTGCAGCTGTGCTTGGGGTGGCAGCAAGGTAAATAAGGGAAGGAAACCGGCTCTGCCAAGCCACAGGTCCTCTGGGGGCATCTCTGGGGACAAGTTAGACATACCACCTCCAAGATTAGGTCCCAAAACCTGCTAGGACTCTGGGGCAGTGCATGGAGAAGCAACCCTTGATCATAATCCGTGGCTCCCTTCACCTCAACAGAGCCTATCATAAGATGATGGGTAGATGGGGTGTCTTCACCCAGAGCACATGAACTTGCCTTTGCTGCTGCTGCTCCATAATCCCTTTCCCTCTAAGAGTAATCCTACCTGGTTTTGGCTGATAGGCTGAGAGCATTGACCCCTTCCAGCTTCCCAGTTTTCAAATACCACCCATTCACTGCAAGACTGGTTTGTGGGAATGCCAAATATCTGGCAATGCTCATCTTCATGCAGGATTTCCACACAATGGCTGGAAATCTGATCAAGGGGAGTTGAGCTGGTTCTGAAAATGGAGCTGCCAGGGTCCTTCAGAAGCAGGCAGCAACCTCAGCCCTGCTTCCTCGCAAGAAGCCTGCTTGGTTTTGTTCAGGTGATGCAAGAGGGACAAGATGTAGCCAGGCAGGAAGGTATAAATGTATTCTTTGATGCAGGTTCTGACTCCACTAGTGATGCTGGAGATCAGTCAGAGGAGAAGAGCCTTAGGGGAGGGAGTACAAACTGGTCCCTTCTTATCTCTGCACTTCTGTTCCCCTCCATGTCAGGCTGGTGGGTTTTCTGCAGCTCCCCCCGCCACCTCCTCTCACCCCCCCTTCCCCCCCTACTGCTCTCTCCTTTTTTGCTTCTGTTTAGGGACCTTTCTGGAGGTCATTGGGGCAGAAGGACATGCCAGGGCAAGCCCTCACCCAGTTCCAGGTCATAGGCAATTGGAAAGCCCCACTTCTTCCTTCTTTCCCCTTGTATCTGTGAATACTGCATCTACAAAGAGCTGGAGCAGCAGGAGACACTGCTTCCTTGCTCCTGACTTTAGTATCCAAGCTGCCTGGGGGGTCTTCTGGGGATTTGTCTGTGGCAGTAAATGGACAGGAATACCTCGGGTTCCCATTAAGCTGTGGCCATGTACCCATATCTAAGCTTACTGCATGGGGTGGCTGAGAGACCACATCTCCGGGACCCTGAGAGGGGACTCCATTGTGGATCAACCCAGGGACAGGGAGTTGGTCTCCTTCCTGGGCTTTTGCCACGTATTGGGCTGGAAGCCAGATCTCTGTGTGTGAATGGGCACAGCCAACATGGACAGCCCTGAAAGGAGGCCTGAAGGCAGAGTCAGCAGACATGGATCTGTGCCTATGCTTCTGGTGACCAGCTTGGTCTCTTCAGTGTCATCAACTTACCCCTGGAAGAAAGGACAAGCTCACAGCCCACTGAGTGTGGTCAGGAGGCCTCCATGGGCTTTATGTCCAGTGGGAGCTAAGGGCTCTGCCATGACTCCTCAAACCTTGTATGGGCAGACCCCCTGCCATCCTGTCTCAGCCATTCTGAGCAGGCAGACAGCATCTGATCCTGACAGCTCCAATTTCAGCAGCAGCCTCTGCCCTGGAGGGAGTCCTGGCTTCAGGGTCAGGCAGATCTTCAGGTTGCTGGAGGCTTCTCCTTTTTTATGGGGGTAGGGAGGCTGAAGGTCACTTTGGGACAGGTGAGAAAGACATCTGGGAACCAGATCTGTTTAGAGCAGAAGCAGATTTCAGGTGCTACAGAAAGGGGTTGGGTAGCTAAATGGTGTAAAATATGACCCAGGGCTCGACTCTCAGAGTTGGTGGGACAGCCAAGGGAGTGATTTGCTCTCTGCCTCTGTAGGAGCATTGTGATGAGCAACATGATTCAGCCATGCTGCTTGGGGGCCTGTGGCAGGGGACCCTGGGGTGAGAAGGAGCCTGAGCTCACCAAAGCCCACTCAGCACGGTGGCTCCCCTCCTGACTGAGGTCACTTTGGTGTGGGGAAAGGAGTGATTCATGTGCAGCCTCCCTGAAAAGGTACCACCAGCTCCAGGGAGATTCAGTGTTGACCTGGATGGGTCTCTCCTTCCCTCACCTGCTGCTTGGGGCCCCAGTGTCTCTGCTGCCTGAGGTCTCAGTGTCTCCACTGACCGAAGGATGCTCCGAAGCTTCCATACACCGCTGTGCTGCAGCTGGTGTCCTCCCTTACTCCATTGCTATGGCAACACCCTTGCACAAGGCATCTTCTCCTCCCTGCCCCCTTGCCGACCTGCTGCAGACCTCCGGGGGAGGGGGTGGTGGTGGTGGTGTGTGTCCAGCAATCCCCACCCCATCCCTGTCTTTTTGCCGTGCTGAGAAGGAAACAGCTCTCACTGCACGGGGTGAGCTCACCAGGCACTGCCCCCTCCATCTCTTGCTCCACCTTGGTATTTCTTCAGCCTGTCATTTCAGGCTCAGTGTCCTCTTCATCCACTGGGACCTGTAGAGCTCAATGGCGATGTCTGAAGGTGCAATTTACTCCAGTGCTTTCTTTTGTAGGATCAAGGAATGGCCCATGGCAAAACCTTGGAGCAGCACCTTGCAAACAGTCGGGGCATCTACATCCCACAAAAATAAGGGTCACAAAAATGCAAGGGCTGGAACCCCTCTGCTGGGAGGCCAGTCTGGGAGAGCTGGAGGGGTTCAGCCTGGAGAAGAGAAGGCTCCAGACCTTCTTGGGGCCTTTCAGAACGATGAGAACAGACTCAAAAGTAGGGCCTGTTGGGACAGGACAAGGGGTGATGGTTTTAACCTAAAAGACAGTGAGTGGATTTAGACTGGAGAGAAGGAAGGAATGTTTTACACTGAAGTTGGTGGCCCAGGTTGCCCAGAGAAGTGGTTGATGCCCCATCCCTGGCACCATTGCAGGTGAGGTTGGCCGGGGCTCTGAGCACCCTGCTCTGGTTGCAGATGGCCCTGC